>JAUJYZ010000158.1:0-192249 GCA_033675265.1 Actinostola sp. cb2023
AAAGAAAACAATGTATATGAATTTAAGTCTACTAAGGTGAACAATTATCCCCGAAGTGGAGGCTGTTTGAGTAGTGGTGATATTATATTACCGAGCCATGAATCCTCGAGTACGGCAATGTAAATAGATCACCACTCCTACCGACATCTGAGTGGGATATACATGTTTAGTAGTTATCCAAATCAGTTGGGGAAAATGGCTCTTTCATAAACAATAAATTCGAGACTGTAGCGAAACGACTACGCCATTTGAATCATCGTCCCAAAACAGTGAATAGCCAACTCTTTCCCGAGTTTTGCGGGAGCCAAAATTGCTATCAAATATGCTATCCACTGATTTGGTAAATACTATCTACCGTTCACAGAACATCAAGGCTTAAACAGTGTTTCTAATGTGTTTACAACTATAAGTTTAGTAAATTATCTACAACCAACCAACGCAACCTGTGGCACACAACTGCTGGGATACACTGTACTTTCTGTATGCACAGTAGAAATTCCAGTGAGTTTGATTCTTAGTGAAATCCAAATTCACCGTCAGATTAGAGAAGCGAGCTAAACTCAGTTTAACTACATAACAGGTTTGGTATGTGGACGGGGTATAAGATTGTCTATTAGTCTACTACTATTCACGGTTCTACTGTGCGTCAATCCTATAATTCATTTAAAAAAATAAAAATCACTTCACTCTGTTTCTAAAAAACCACTGTTTTTATGCCTTTTATATCACTAGTCTGTGTATAATTAATAAGTGCAGCGAAAGATGCAAATACCATCTATTAGCATAATGGAGATCCTGGGCTTCGACTGGACCAAAACCTAAAGTGCGTCACGGAAGTATAACCCCTCGACGCATCATATCCGCCCTCAAATGAACAGGTCATTCTCTAGTCTGTCAGCGCACAGAGTATCAGGCTCCTCACCCTCCAATTTCGTCCTACTCTTGGCCACTGCAATGGGAAGACATCATCCCTAGCTTTTCTCGAACGACGTCATGGAATTTCGGGGTCTTCTCAGGGAGGTTCGTTTTGATATCCTTCTCCAGTAAACGATGCTGTCCAATCTATCCAGGCACTGCTTACCAGGGTTACGTGTTGCTCAGCTCACAAGCTCCAATGCCTCTGGGCTACCATCCTCAGAACTGGTTCTATGGCCCAGCCGAATATCTTTAGGGGCATAGCACAGTAGCTGGGTTGTCAGCACGCTCTTAATTCTGGATATGAGGATGATTTCCTCATATCTAGCCCCCATGCGGAAAGGTCGTTTGGAAGTACTTGAATTCTCCTCTTCATGGATTAAGTTAGATTCTCTGATAAACCACATGCAAAGTCATTTCAGTAACATCGCAGGTCTCAGGCGGGCACAACGATATAGAGGGAGCGGGTGGAGGCATGAGTGCGGGTGGAGCGGGAGGGGAGGATGAAACAGGGGGGGGTGGTACTCCATTCTTGGGTGCCTTTGGCCATTCGGTGCCTTTGACTGCTGTAACAGTGTCGTTTGGTGGGGGCCGTTCTTCAGATGTTAGAGCGGAAGAACGATTCTGGGGATTATGTAGATTAATTTGATAAACAGCGATAAGCCAATATTGTCATTCTGAGTCAAACCATTTTTTCCTCTATCCTCTAGACAACAGACAGTACAATATGTAACCGGCAATACGACACTGGCTGGGGGCAAGTCTCGCTTTAAAGGTTTGCGCAGCATTGTGCAGGCTCAGGATGTCTATATGTCGCCTAGTATTGGGGTCACTTGTCATACGTTCACTACTATAGCCTCATAGTAGGGCTACGAGTAGCGACTGAGTGGCTTCCGCCCTGCAGGGTTATCCACACGAACGTCCCGATAATGGGACGCGAAGTTGATAGCCCCCATACTTATATAGGTCGCGGGGAAGCGATGAGTCCACGAGTCCAGTATCCAAGCACGACTTAAAGGAACGTCGAAATACTGGCAGAAAGGCCCTTCTAGACTAGATGATGGGGTAAGCTGTTTGTAATAGGTAGTGTTTTGTGGCAGAAACCATGTGAAATTGTCACCGTTAGAAAATAGTATCACCTTAGCGAATTACTTAAATAGTAGCTGAACATAGTGGTATGCTCTATCTTAGATACTTGTTGTCCTATTGATTGCCAGTTGGTGCTTGAAAGAATTTAGCAGGCTACACTTTAGGTGAAATACGTTAGGCATTGACTCTGATAGATTGATCCATAGTTTTGGTATTCACGACATGGATTGCAGCGATTTCTAGACAGCTCAAAGTAACTCTTGGTACAATACAAACTCGTATACAATCCCATCCATTGACAGGTTAGACTGTCAGATCCTGAGCAACATCTATATCGTTGCGCTGATCAGATCCATGTTAATGATCTCCATAAATAATGGAGATAGATAAAAGGCCTTTATTTTCACCAGTAGGGTAGAGCTCACTGAAGAGTTAGCTAAACTATATGAACTTGGTGGGGGCTCTCAATATTTTGAAGTACACTTTCTGACTAGGTCTGAAGCACTTTGTACACGTGTAAGGGACAGGGCGCGCTGTGTTCTGGAGGTTTGTTCTAAGCTGTGATTCAGACAGCACGCTGTTGGCATACTTATGGGTCACGATGCGACGCCGAACAGGCGCTCTAGCTGATGATGGAAGATCTTACCTATTGAGTAGAACATCCATCATGACGACATAGGCATTGTTGTATCAGGAGTTTGTACGACTTTAAAGATTTATCTATGTCCTAGGTATAGAGGAATTCTTAATTCATATTGCATGGTAAATTTACTGGTCTCTTTTGACACGTGTGAGCTATATAAGCGCTGCCTATGTATCGATAGTTTGTATAAAAAATACTTTATTATTGGTTGAATTTTTTTATTTATTTCTCTTTTTTAAAAAAATATACAAATGCGGATTAAGCTTTAGTTCGCTAATTTTTGTACTTGCAACTTAAAAATATGAAGGAAAAACGCATGGCCATTGACTGACTAACAAAATGCGGAACAAACTATTGGCCACTGACACGTACAAGGATAAAAAAAACTAGAACTTAAGACGATAAAAATAAATTAAATAAAAAAAAAAACTCATCCGTCTAAAAAAAAATCAAGAATCTAAAAAAATTGCTTAGAACATCGCAAAATAACCGCCAATAACACTCTCAAAACCACCAGTTTTGGAGAATTACATTTTTGACAATCAACAAATGCAAAACTATAAATGTTGACATATTATCATACACATAGCTGCTCTCCTAAAAAACAGAATTATGAAATCTAAAAAAAAAATATGTATTTTCCTAGTGAAAACAAACGAAATAGTAACTTAGAAATCAAAAAACAAACTAACAAACGAATTAAATTGAGATTAAATCAATATAAGTACGAAGAATGAAACGTTTATTTGACCGAAAGACATCAGCTATGTCTCAACATGGCACTTACATTACTCTTAGGAATGAAATAATATGAAAGCGACATACACTACCATTTAGATATACCCCTAGAAACCCCCCGCACACCCAAAATACAGTACAGGGATGCGCGCTGACCCCAAAGGAGGACGTCAGAACTCCGTACTAAACAGACGTGAACGAACACATGTACGGCGAATGAACACAACCAACAAATGTGTCAACTGAGCAATATGTATACTACATACTTTCCCGCTAAAGCGTGCAAAAATGATTTGGGCTCAAACTAAGCACAACAGCACGTTGTGATAAGACTGGAAAACGACATGGATGATACTCTGGTCACTATGCTGGTCATCAAGCAATTTGTCAGTGTGCGTAATACGAGATACACCCATCTATGTGTCAATGGTATGGACTAATCATACTTATAACAATAAAACAGAGGCAACATTAACCTTCATTTCGGCATTTCATTTACTCAAAACTGACGAAATGCCCAACAAAGAGGCAACTCAACATTTGAGACAGTTCCTCGTTGACAACAAACAGGATAAATTTTATCGGATTTACAATTTGAAACTTCGCTACACAAAGTCCATGTATCTGATAACATTGATCACTCAAAAACTGTGTCTCGACGATTTTTGGAATAATTTTATTTCTATTCAAAAAGTTGTGCTTTTGATATAAACAGACAAATCACTAGTTTATGAGCAGTACTCAAACTTTGAAACCGGATGATTAAAGAATGGAGTAATATATGGCAAAATTCGGAGACACAGTTTTGACAAGTGATATCTACTAGAAGCTCATTGAGGTGTTTATCCTTCGACGGCCGACGAGACTTTGTGGCTGTCAAAAACTTATTTTCACTCTCTGCATAGGTGAAATTTCGGTTTTGAAGGAATATTCACCATCACCTCAGCAGTTTCTCTATCTTAAAAATCCATCTTTCATTAAGATTCTATGTTTATTAAGCTTATAAGAAAATGTATACTTTGTTGGGTTAACATTTCTATAGTATTTTGACAGCTAGAGCGTGTTGAACGGAGGTCAGAAGACGGTCGTTTGGGTAGGTAATGATACAGCTTTAAAAATTGTTGCTTGTTTGTCGTGGTTTTCGTCGAAAATATCGAACTTCTATAAAGAAAACACACGATAATCTACTCGGAAATATGAGCCTGGAAATGAACTGCCTCTCGCTGGCCAATACTTTGAGTCCCCGAAGGTACGAGTCGTCGCGACGAGAGCGACGAGAGGAAGAGGACTCCTCTTCAGCTCCTTTATTTATGACGTCAGCGAAAGCTATCAGTCGGGGTTCGGATTACTAAAGGTCATCAGAAACAAATACAGACAATAACATAGCTTCGGAGAGCTTATAAGCGATACGGAAAATACAAATATTACCCAAAATACTGACTCTACGTGACCTGTTGCCCGTGGTTGAAAACACATTTATTGTCTTCATTACAGGCCTTCTGACTCTTCATAATGACTGCGAAGGTAGAACCTCATTGGTAAGACATTATTATTATTATTATTATTATTATTATTATTATTATTATTATTATTATTATTATTATTATTATTATTATTATTATTATTATTATTATTATTATTATTATTATTATTATTATTATTTAATTATTAAACCACAATTGCTTTGATATCGGGATCCAACATGGCCGCCATGACGTCACGTGAAAACCAACAATTTGTCTTTTCATATCAGTTTGTAACTGTCGTCTTTTGTAATTCTAGTTTTCGCGCACCTCGTCTGGATCAAGTGGTAAGTTCCTTGTCAGTTTTCAGTGATATTTGATGATAAAGGAGAATGCAAATGATGTTGATTCAACTGAATGCGCATGCTGCACTTTCAACCCCAGTCCTTAATGATGCATCAAATTACATGAAGAATTGGAAGAATGCTGTGGTTATGTTTAACTATGTTTTTGTACGTATGATCCTGGAAGAGAGTAATGATGTTGATGATGATGTTATTGATATTGATGTTGATGATGATGTTATTGATGTTGATGTTGATGATGTTCACGATGATGATGTTATTGATGTTGATGATGATCACATTGATGATGATCACATTGATGATGATGATGATGTTATTGATGTTGATGATGATCACATTGATGATGATGATGATGTTATTGATGTTGATGTTGATCACATTGATGATGATGATGTTATTGATGTTGATCACATTGATGATGATGTTATTGATGTTGATCACATTGATGATAATGATGATGTTGATGATGATCACATTGATGATGATGATGATGTTATTGATGTTGATCACATTGATGGTGATGATGATGTTATTGATGATGATCACATTGATGATGATGATGATGTTATTGATGTTGATCATATTGATGATGATGATGATCTTATTGATGTTGATGATGATCACATTGATGATGATGATGATGATGTTATTGATGTTGATCACATTGATGATGATGATGATCTTACTGATGTTGATGATGATCACATTGATGATGATGATGATCTTATTGATGTTGATCACATTGATGATGATGATGATCTTATTGATGTTGATGATGATCACATTGATGATGATGATGATGATTATTGATGTTGATCACATTGATGATGATGATGATCTTATTGATGTTGATGATGATCACATTGATGATGATGATGATGTTATTGATGTTGATCACATTGATGATGATGATTGATCTTATTGATGTTGATGATGATCACATTGATGATGATGATGATGTTATTGATGTTGATCACATTGATGATGATGATGATCTTATTGATGTTGATCACATTGATGATGATGATGATCTTATTGATGTTGATGATGATCACATTGATGATGATGATGATGTTATTGATGTTGATCACATTGATGATGATGATGATCTTACTGATGTTGATGATGATCACATTGATGATGATGATGATGTTATTGATGTTGATCACATTGATGATGATGATGATCTTACTGATGTTGATCACATTGATGATGATGATGATCTTATTGATGTTGATGATGATCACATTGATGATGATGATGATGTTATTGATGTTGATCACATTGATGATGATGATGATCTTATTGATGTTGATCACATTGATGATGATGATGATCTTATTGATGTTGATGATGATCACATTGATGATGATGATGATCTTTATTGATGTTGATCACATTGATGATGATGATGATCTTATTGATGTTGATGATGATCACATTGATGATGATGATGATGTTATTGATGTTGATCACATTGATGATGATGATGATCTTATTGATGTTGATGATGATCACATTGATGATGATGATGATGTTATTGATGTTGATCACATTGATGATGATGATGATCTTACTGATGTTGATGATGATCACATTGATGATGATGATGATGTTATTGATATGGATGATATTGTTGATAATTCTGATAACTGGTGTGGTGGTGGTCGTGATGATAGTGAAATATGATGACATTGATGATGATGATGATGGTGGTTGATGGTGTTGTACATCATGTTGTCACAGATAAATGTGACTCTACCCTCAACACGTTTTATTGCTGAATCGATTCTTTGCAAGCTTTGCATGATTATTCATACTCTAATCGCATGTATGGTATTTAAGATGACGCGATGAAACTATGGCAACAGCAAGACATATACACTAACTACTGACACTAGTAACTTCAACTTTAGGTAACAAACATTATTTTGACTCGGTAGTTAACTGATTAAATACAATACAATTCCAACGGACGCATGCGCACTTGTAACCGAATTATATGACGAGCACTAAAGGACAATAGCTGAATAACCTGTGGCTACATGAGGAGGGGAGGGGAGGGGGTGTTGACCTGCGAACAGAATTAGGGGTAGGAGAGAAGAGTTCCTCCGCAAAGTTTCCATCTGTAACCTGTAAAACCTGTTTAGAATATAGTTTATCTAAAGTTGCTCCATTGACGTTGTTAGGGTCCGGTCTTCCTGATCCACAAACGGTCGAGATACTGTCTGGAACCAAGAACGTTTCCCTTCTGTAAGTACAGCCCAACCTTTGCTTCTGAGGCTATCAAAAAATATATTTGTATGCGCCTTTTTATGGGTTTCCTGTGGTAGAGCGCGCGCGCAATACGTATTATGTTGGGCTCCCTGTGCATGTCCCGTAGGACGCGCCCGCACCCTGGCGCCCGCAGAAATGCTGATTTACCTCAATTACGCCGGCACACGTTTACCAATAGGAACAATTCTCTGTTGTTTCAAGATCGATCAACGCGCGTTACTATATTGATTAGCTACGGACTGATATCGATTTGACGTCCATTGTTGTATCTATTTCAGTGCTACTAATGATGATGATGACAATAGCCTTAGTTCATCACTTCGATCTTCCCTGTAAGTAAAACTTGTTTCTAATAGTACTGAAATTTAGTGCATTTTTTTACACGGCGTAACAGTATGGACACCCGAACCGTGAACACTTAGGTTTTTTCTAACACATATATATAAATTATCAATTGAGCAAACTGATCACAAAAAATATTTATTTTGATCACTAAGTGTATTTAAAATCAATGCTCCATTTGCGAGGTTGAGGCAATAGAAAGTTCGAAAAAAAAAGTTCGAAAAAAACTTGAAGTGTTCACGGTTCGAGTGTCCACACTGTAAAGTTTCATTCTACACCCTTTTTTCTACACTTGTGGATTGGGGTGCTATCATCACCGCCATCATCGTCATCATCATGACCGTCAATACTATTTTGTTAACGGAAAGTTTTCAGAATTTCCTTCATGTTTTCTTCTTGTAATTGATAATTTCGTCTTCTTTTTCCAGATTTAACAAACTTCTTCTGAATCACCACACTGTACCTTCTGTAAGTATACTGTACAATAATGCCTCGATTTAAGACCTATGAGGGTTGTATTGTAGGCATGACGGCTTTACTCCAAACTAATCGTGATTCTTTTGCATTGTAGATTAATGAATACGAAAGGAAGAAAGAGCTGGCATCAAAAGGTACGTAATCCATGATTTATGATGACGAAGCAGAAAAGCCTGATTTTCACTAGCGACAGCAAGCATAAGCACAACAAGCAGAAGAAGAAGCACAAGTATAAGTACAAGTACAAGAGGCCTTATGTCACTGTAAACGGGCCTGACACAAGCATAAGCGCAAGCACAAGAGACCTTATGTCACTGTAAACGGGCCTGACACAAGCATAAGCGCAAGCACAAGAGACCTTATGTCACTGTGAAAACAGGCCTGACACAAGCATAAGCGCAAGTACAAGAGACCTTATGTCACTGTGTAAACGGGCCTGACACAAGCATAAGCGCAAGCACAAGAGACCTTATGTCACTGTGTAAACGGGTCTGACACAAGCAGAAGCAGAAGCACAAGTACAAGAGGCCTTATGTCACTGTGTAAACAGGCCTGACACAAGCATAAGCGCAAGCACAAGAGACCTTATGTCACTGTGTAAACGGGTCTGACACAAGCAGAAGCAGAAGCACAAGTACAAGAGGCCTTATGTCACTGTGTAAACGGGCCTGACACAAGCATAAGCGCAAGCACAAGGACCTTATGTCACTGTGTAAACGGGTCTGACGCAAGCATAAGCACAAGCGCAAGAGACCTTACGTCATTGTGCCGGAAAGGGGCCCGACGCAAGCATAAGAACAGGGATCAAAATTTGTCGATTTCTTGTGCTTGCGTCGGACCCGTACGTTTTCTTCTTCCAATTCATGACTCCATCAAGCTTGTGGTTATACATGTTTGTAGTTATGCTTGCGTGGTGGAAACCAGTCAATGAACTATACGATACTGGTGGAGAATTGGCGGGAGGTATTTGCTACTATATAACCCAATATTTTTCATATTTCTTTCCCATAGCGATGCAAAAGAAGGTTCAATTTCCTGAAGTACGAGTGCCCACAGATACATGGAGTGGCCTTGGTTTCTCAAAATCCATGCCAGAATCAGCTATACGACAAGCTGTAAGTACCATGAAGTTTCTTTATGTACAGTTGAGACAACAAATGAACGGTATTTTGGAACGGAGACAATGGTCATATATATCCTGTTAACTTCCGCCATGGAATTATTAAATATTATTATCAAATATGTATTGCGTATACAGGGATGTAGCCAGGATTTTCCATTGGGGGGGGGGGGTCACACTCCATATCGTTCACCACCAAATCCCCTCCCCCTCCTCCCTCAAACAGATAAATTTAAAGAGTAGACCCAGAGGAAGAGGGGTCACAGGCTCCCTGTGACCTCCCCCTGCCTAGGCTGTGAAACAAGGCCAAAATGAAGACCTTCAAATTCCTCCCTCACTTCGATCTGGCGTCCGAGCCATCCTGATTCTAGTACTTCCCTATAATGATAATTTATTTTGTGTTGTTTTCAGCTTGAGAAATCGCGTGCTAAAGGGATGATGCCTCCCTATAGTGGACCTGTTAATGGCACGCTACCCGAGGTAAATACTCAATATTATCGCCCTCATCTACGGCAAATAAATTAAGGAGGGAGGGGCCGGCCCTCCTTTCTCTCCTCCCTTTCTTTTTTCACCACACCCCTCTCTGGGCTAGAATTAAACGCAGGTTATATTTAAAGTAAAAAATATATCACTTTTACCAGAATGCCTTACCACCGCTGTCGACGATTGAGAATCGGGAGTCACGCAGCAAGAGCTCATCTATTTATGAGGTATTGACGTAATAATGGCGATATTGATAATAATAGTACAACCTCGGTATATAATAATAAAAATAAAATATTACGGACGCCTTAAAGACCATAAGAAGCGAAAGAAGAGAAGTGCCGGAACGCAACGCACGCGCAGTGTTAATCACTCGTAGATTATGTAATCCATGAGTTATAGGGATGACATTGTGACACTTTTGGGATCACTCACTCACTCGGCTGTAAACTTTCATTACGTTACCGCTGACGTACATCGCAGGCTCATACCTTTGGGGGGAGGGGGTGGTAATCCACGAGTTACCTTTGATTAAGCCGGTGATCGAAATGTGGGGTTCGACTGTAATGTAATTCGTATGTGATAATGATCATAAAGATCTCTATTAATTAATTCATTAATCTTAATTGAATCTTACTTGATATCCAATTTACAGAGTGCAAGCCACTACGATAGATCAGGTCAGTATTAAACCCGTTAAACTAAAAATGATTCTTTTGACGGGCTTCCTGTGGTATGGACGACATATTTGTGCCCCTTTTAATTCCCCGTAAAGCGCTACGTGCGCAGTTGATTCCGCAAGGATTACATACGGAGAGCTGATTCAAAGGGAGCCCGAATATAATACCCCGCGCGTTCTATCACAGGAAGCCCATCAAAAGACGCATGTGGGCTCCCTGTGCACATACCGCCTATTATCGTTATTTGATAGTTTATTTGACTCTCTTTTGTTATCCAGATACTTTTAGCCCTACCGTAGGTGAACGACGCAATAGCTTTCCCTGTTCATCATTGCCTTCATCATCAGGTCAGTATCAGGTCATCCCCCACCCCTTGCACACACAGGGGGGAGGAGGACAGTGCTTTTTGTAACCCCTCCCTCCATAAGACGTCTCGCGCATATTGCTGGTTTGCATGTGACGTCACGGCGGCCATGTTGGATCCCGATAACAAAGCATTCCTCATTAGATTCACCAGCATGGCCGCTGCGCGTACTTTAAATCCCCAGGGATTGATTGCAAACCATCAATTAAAGATACCAGTATTTGTCGAAATAATCAAATAATCTTCCAGGCCGGGTAGTACACATGCTCGAGAATCCAGCGGTGCTCTTCGGCGTGGGCTCGGAAATGAGCACCGCTGGATTCTCGAGCATGGGCAATACAGAGAGTGGATAACCGCTATCAGGTCCTACGGAGCAAGCTTAAAAGTGGTGGGGCTAAAATGTTTCTTCCGTACCGGGGTCGCAATGACGATACCATTTTTAAAATTTCCTTAAAATTTTTACTACCTGTGGACAAAAAAGGGTGGAGCTATAACCCTACCAACCCCTCCCCTCCGCGGGTCCTGGCTATCCGTTTTATCGGATAACAGCATCTATTTCTCTACGGGATAATAATAATAAATTTATTTCTTATATTGCGCAAAAAGCATGTGAATTGTGCATTACAAAATCAAAATATCCTATGTATATAACGTAAGGAATTTAACTATAAAAATTTAACTACCGGTATAAGAATTTATCCAGAAGATAGCGCTAGTTAACCCCTCCCTTCATCAGTACTCCATACACGAATAGGCTAGGTGTATTAAATGGTGGGTTCCTTTCTTTTCAGAGCTGGAATTACTTCTTGACCAACTTGGACTTATGAAATATCACAGTATATTCCATGAACAAGAGGTAAGAATAGCAACATGTATCCCCTGTAACCTTATGCTCGTTTATGCATCTCTTCCTTGATTATACGTTTGTACGTTCCACCGTGCGGTCGTTGCCTAGCAACTTACGCGTCTCCTATAGTGGGTCTACGTCTGTACGCAATCCACGTTTCCACCGTACTGTCTTCGCGTAGCAACATTTACGCGTCTCCTATGGGGGTTTACGTCTATGCGCAATCCACGTTCCACCGTACTGTCTTCGCGTAGCAACATTTACGCGTCTCCTATAGTGGGTTTACGTCTGTGCGCAATCCACGTTCCACCGTACTGTCTTCGCGTAGCAACATTTACGCGTCTCCTATAGTGGGTTTACGTCTGTGCGCAACCCACGTTCCACCGTACTGTCTTCGCGTAGCAACATTTACGCGTCTCCTATAGTGGGTTTACGTCTGTGCGCAACCCACGTTCAACCGTGCTGTCTTCGCGTAGCAACATTTACGCGTCTCCTACAGTGGGTTTACGTCTGTGCGCAATCCACGTTCCACCGTACTGTCTTCGCGTAGCAACATTTACGCGTCTCCTACAGTGGGTTTACGTCTGTGCGCAATCCACGTTCCACCGTACTGTCTTCGCGTAGCAACATTTACGCGTCTCCTATAGTGGGTTTACGTCTGTGCGCAATCCACGTTCCACCGTACTGTCTTCGCGTAGCAACATTTACGCGTCTCCTATAGTGGGTTTACGTCTGTGCACGTGCGCAATCCACGTTCCACCGTACTGTCTTCGCCTAGCAACATTTACGCGTCTCCTATAGTGGGTTTACGTCTGTGCGCAACCCACGTTCAACCGTACGGTCGTCGCATAGCAACATTTTCGCGTCTCCTATAGTGGGTGTACGTCTGTGCGCAATCCACGTTCCACCGTGCTGTCTTCGCGTAGCAACATTTACGCGTCTCCTATAGTGGGTTTACGTCTGTGCGCAACCCACGTTCAACCGTACGGTCGTCGCATAGCAACATTTACGCGTCTCCTATAGTGGGTTTACGTCTGTGCGCAACCCACGTTCGACCGTGCTGTCTTCGTATAGCAACATTCGCGCGTCTCCTATAGTGGGTTTACGTTTGTGTTACGTAAGTCTCTTTCGTGCGTACGTTCGTTCGTTCGTATGCTAGTGCATTTGTTTTATATTTGAATCTCTGTTTAGGTTGACTGGCAAACGTTCATGACGCTCACCGATGACGATCTGAAAGAACTTGGAGTGAAAACGTTTGGTGCAAGACGGAAATTATTAATAGCCATCGCAGGTAATATAACACTGTAGAGATATGGAAGAAGGCTTCATTTATCCATCCATCCATCCATCCATTCAATTTCTCATCCATCCATTTTTTAATACTTTTTTTTTGTTCATTAATTTTTATTTTTTTTTTTTAATCAAGATTACATCCATTAGTTTCTTTATGCTTTTATTAGTTCATCATTTGTTCATTCATTCTTCCCATGCCACTACATATTAGTGCAAGCTATGGAAGCTATGCAGGAAAAGCACCACACAACATGACATCTATAGAGTCGTTTTTGTATGAGTGGGTTACCTGTGGTCAGTTACCACAGGTAACCCACTCGCCGAATAGAATCGGGAAACCTACGGTACCGTGACACTCAAATGGCTTCCTTAATTCTGAACCAATCAAAAAGCATACAGATGCATCTCATCCAATCAAACTCTTTCAATATGGCACAGCATGGCACCATAACTCTATTGACATCTATATTGATTCTTTACAGATTTAAAAAGGAATTCCAGAGATTTAATTCCAGTCTCATCATCCTCACCAACAAACACACCGATGCCTTCTTCGTACACAGATAGCTCATCAATGAATATATTACCATTCTCCAGAAGACCTCCATTGGATATCGCAAGCCACAGTGGCAGATGGTGACAGTAACCATGGTGATGTCATGCCGTAACTATGGTAACAATACAAGGAATACTTCACTTTGGTTTGCAGAACCTTAATTGTGCTTTCGTAGGACAATTAGGGGTAAATGTGACCAGAGTGCAATACTGTATTAATTGACCCCGTTTGGTCCAATCATGAACAAGGATTCACTGATGTTGGTGTGAAAGTCGACATGGTGTCAGGTTCTTCAAATTCCTGGAATTTTTGTGAAGAGATTCTTCAGGCAAATACCATATACCCCAATGTATATGCTAATGCTACATACCATGAAGTTCTCTGCCTACCTTCAGCTATCATCGACTATGATGTCCCATGTGCCTTTGTTTACCATTCAAAATGGTTGGTATAAGATTTGCATCAATCTGTACAACATTGAACATTAACCTACGTTTAAAATATTCCTTGGCTACAAAACAGCCTCTTGCTGTGCTCAGGCTTTAGGAGAGAATGAGAGGTTTTAATACTTAAAAGTATTATTGACAGAGTAGTGAAGAACGAGTAGCTTAAGAGGAAAGAGCTTTTTATCATCCTTCCATTCCCTTCTCCCCGCTCCCCCTGTGGCTGCTTGGAGTTGTACTAGACACCAGGCCAATTTAAACAAGAGAAAGGAAGTCATGGCTTCACTAGCTAGATGCAGTAGTCATGAACATTCTGTTTAAATGAATCAAAAAAGCAAATTGTTGTCAACTTAGTTGTGGCTTAGCTTGTTTAACTTAAGCCACAGTTTAGACCATTTTGAACCATTTATACTGTACTGCAATGAGGTCTTATAGAGTCGTTTTCGTATGAGTGGGAAAGTTACGGTAACATGCAGTGGTATTGACGAGTTTGATTGGATGATAGGCATCTGCAAGCTTTTTTATTGATTCAAAAAGGAAGCCATTTGAGTGTCACGGTACCGTAGGTTTCCCACTCGTATGAAAATGACTCTATAGCACATTTCACGTTGTCTCAATGCCCTTTACATATATATTTTTATACAAGTTGTTCACAACTTTCCTAAGCCACAACTTAGTGAAGGCTCAGACAGTCTATTCTCTTGTTAAATGGGCCTATTGATTACCTAGTTTAGTGGTACGGTCAATTAGGAAAGTACTAATAATTAATATTTTATAGATGGACTTTGGACATTCACTAATTCAACTTCCTATTACCATACATTACTGGAAATACTTCTACATTAGAATGATTTCAACAATAATTATAAAATCTTTTTGAAAAAAAAAACAATACAATTTATATTATTGTTATCCTAACCAATGCCAGGGTATCAAGCTGACCAAATCGCCCTGAAAATCTATAAAAAATATTCAGTGTTGCGCCTTTATTTTTGCAGTGTGATTGTTTGTGTGCGCATGTATTTGTAGCTTCAATTTAGCAACTGAAATGATGTGGTTATAGAGTGCAAACCATATGTCCGTGAAACAGTATTAACTAATTAGTACTAAATAGCACTGATGAAACACTGGGCCACATTGGAGTTTATCAGTTTACTTCTATACTGTCACGTGTCACCCTCTTTAAATAAAGTCTTACTTACTTACAAACAATAGAAAACAATGGAGATAACACTATTTAGTAATAGTACTGTTTCACAGACATATGGTTTGCACTCTAATAACTTTTGTAATATATAATTCTACATAAATTATCTAGAAATGCTTCAAAGATAATAAGATTGTTATTGAATACAGAAATCATGTTAAGCTAGCCGTTCAACAAGCAGGTTTGATTGAATACAGTGAAACGTCCCATGAATGAGTTAGTGGACACCATTGCTGCATTGTATAGAGTCGTTTTCGTATGAGTGGGAAACCTATGGCACAGAGTTATGGTCACGGTACGGAATCAAAGATTTTTTTAAGTGTTTTATTTTTCAATAAATAAATTACATTTACATAAACACACAATAGAAACGCAAATAGAAACAGTAGAAAAAACTAAGCATAAGTACAGAATCAAAGATATCTATTCAACCAATCACAGTGCGCAAAATCATTGCTCAACCAATCAGAATGCTTGCATGGACATGGCACCGTCACTGCACGGTATGAACCACAAATACTTTCCACTCCTACCACAACGACCCTATAAGTGCAGTACGTTAGCACACATTGCATTAGGACCAAAACAATTTTTTGAAAAATACACTGTTCATATGATTACTTAAGGAAACGTAGCGAAGTGTGGTTTGACTGTATGTCTTTGTTAGCATACATGTATATTTATAGAAAACAAATGATTATCATTCTGTGTAAGTGCATGTACAAAGGTCTTGTAGTCACAGTTTAAATGCATGAGCTAAAATAATTTTCACAAGAGCTACTGTATGTTATAATAATTTATACGTTTGGACATGAGAAGAGTATTACAAACACTGTATACGCATGGCTATTCAAGACTGCATAATTCAAGATTAATACATTAAATGTGTTTTTTGATGAAATCTTTTTTCAATTTCTTATATGGAAAAATGTCATTGTTTTTGAAACGTCTTTGGTACAATTCGACTACATAATACTAATATATACTTTATGGAGAGAAAAAAAAACGAGGCTGATAATGAGTATATTTTCAGTGATTCATAATGAGATTCGAAGAGAAAATTTATTGATTAATTAATAAAGACAAACTGTTTTCAATTAAGGAAAAGTAGCCATTTAACTAGATTTATATGATACAGACTTGTAGAGAAAAGTTTGGAACACTACATAGCTTGTTATTGCATAATATTTTCCATTCATGTACTAATAAAGGAGTTTTCAGTTTTATCATCCAATTATGATTCTAATTCCAATTAAGAACCTAACAGAAGTGTCTCTGATCAAAATCTAAATTCTCCTGGAGTTTCTTTGAATTTCTAAAGAGAATTTCGGTTTTGATCACAAGTCATTTTGTGCCTTGCATGCAATAGAAGGGACCCATACAAGAAAGTTGTGATCAAAATCTAAATTTTCCTTTGGAGTTCAAAGTATACTTCAAAGGAACAGAGCGGAAAAACGTTTTATAGCCTCTCCTAATAAGGACACCTATAGGTCGTTAAGCTCAATATTTTGTATACAAGCCCTTTTATGCTCAAATAACAAAATATCAAATGCCACCAAAATTCGGTGAATGTGTTTCAGAGATATAAGGCCTTGTACTTTGGGAGAGGTGACATTTTGATCAGCAGAAAAAACATCGTTTTCGTAAATATCTCCGAGAAGCTTTACTGTAACTTGATAAGATTTTGTCACAAGTTTTGAGTAATGGTAGCACAAATGTATCAATTGCAGTTTTTGATGTATCAT
Organism: Actinostola sp. cb2023; assembly: GCA_033675265.1. Lineage (NCBI taxonomy): Eukaryota > Metazoa > Cnidaria > Anthozoa > Actiniaria > Actinostolidae > Actinostola > Actinostola sp. cb2023. Next base: position 17,048 of record JAUJYZ010000158.1, read on the forward strand.
TGCCAGTTAATGGAAACTGTATGAAAACAGCAGCTTTGCAGTTTTTCCGCTCTGTCCTTCAAAGGATTATCCAAGAATTCAAATGTAATTACCTTCCATGGACATTTTGAATTATTGGCAAGGCTGAACTGTATGGTATTTACAATGGTGAGCCGAAGGCAAGCCATTGTAAATAATACCATACAGTTCGGATGCAAATATGTATGTGGCTTATCGAATCCAACGATGTATAAGTGGATGTTTTACTATAATTTGGATGATAGGAAAGAAACAATCCAAGTTAAAGTTGAATGCAAATGAGGACGATTCTGTATCCAAAACTGTTTCCTATCATCCAAATTACAGTAAAACATCCACTTATACATCGTTGGATTTGATAAGTCAGATACAATATTCGCATCCGATCTGTATGAGATTTACAAACTCGAGCCAAATCCCATACAGATCGGCTGCTCATATTGTATCTCTTACTTATAATCTACTCTAATATAAGACAATAGATGTAGGGTTGGACTATGTCTGATATCCTACACTGCAAAACAGTCTCTATACATATACGTTTTCCCAAAATTCTGCCATAAGAGTAATGAAGTTTGAGGCACAGGAGATGAGGCAAGATGAGAAAGACATGAAGAAATATAAGAGAGAAGGAGAGAGATTCGAATAGTCTTTCAAAGATCACTAAAGTATCTCAAAGATCACCAAAGCTGTTCTTGCATGTACCCTTTTAATTTCTACTCTTAGTAGTACTTAAGTCACTCCTCTTCTCACTTTATCCCCCTCGCATCTTCTCGTCTGGCCTCATTCTCATGCAGCTCGACTGTGCACACTTCTGACACCATCAAACTTCAACTCTTCTTGGCAGAGTTTTGTGAAAAAGTTGTTTAACTCCTAGCAGGATTTGGATTGTTATTACTCGTGGTTGGATTTGACAGTCAACATTACTGTTGAATAGAATGAATGAACTAAATAATTTGCTGGCATTTAAAAACAATTATAATAATAACAATAATAATAATAATAGTAATAATAATAATAATAATTTAAAGCTTTGATAATTTAAGGCTTTGATTAGTAACATGTATACTGTTTTTTTATATTTGCTACATAAAACGTTTCATAGAATGGGATCTACACAATAGAATAGAATTTGAAAAGAAGGAAAGAATATCTTAAGGATGTATAACTAACATCAAAAGTAAGAAAAAAAGTACAGTCTTGAAAAATTTAGACTGATTCCATAAATTAGTCTGTTCGCTCTTTGTCGATCGAAAACAGCGACTTATGGAATTTCAGTCTATGAAAAATTGTGCTCAAAGGCAATTGAAGGGCTCCATGCAAGAACGGAGTAAGTCACTTATGATCAAAACCCAAATTCTCCTTTGAAATTCAAAGAATCTCGAGGAGAATAATTCTTATAATTTATTGCACTTGCTGTACAGCACAAGAGTGTCACCACATGTATTTGAGTAGTTCTGTCAAGATTATTAATCAACAATACAATTTAATTCTCAGCATGTCAGAAGCTGATTGAGTAATAACAGTGACAGAAGACTAGACAAATACATCAAAGGTGGCCACCCTTTTGAGTGCTGAACATAAGATAACAGACATAAAAAAACTAGATGTCAATTTGTTTTTACAACAATATAAAAACAGAAAATGCAGACTGTTCAACAGTCACTATTTTCTTAGAAATTGTGCACACAGTTGTATGCGTCATTTATCTGTCTGCCCTCTTATTGATGATATAAATCAGTACAGGAAATTTAGTTCTAAGTGTAAAAAATAATGTTCATTCCTTGTAAAATAAAAAATCCAAAAATGTGCCATCAAGAAGATTTTTAAACGGATGAGGCAATCACGTTAAAAATAATAATAATAATAATGCCAAAGATTATGAAATTGTAAAATATGGAGTTGTAAGTGAAACCTACCAAAGTTCAGTCATATCAGTTTAAGAAACTGTACAATGTAGTTGTATTCCATAAAAATAGAATAAAAATGTGTATTATAAGTTTGAGTTGTTGGTGTGAATCAATGATGACAACTACACGTAAGTGTACACTAGAACAATATTATCATCATCACCATCACCATCACCACCATCATCATCATCACCACCATCATCATCACCATCACCACCACCATCATGATCATGATCATCACCACCATCATCATCACCATCACCACCACCATCATGATCATCTAGCAGACATAAAGTCACAGATTAGGGGTGTCGAATGGTCCTGCAAAAAGTAAACTCAAGAGTCTCACAAAAGAGCGGTCAAATTTCGCAGGTCTCGAAGTCTCATATTTTTCACAAAAAGCCATCTCAGAGTCTCAAATTTTAGGAACAAAGGAAATCGGTGAAAATGTGTCTCAGGCTCGCAAGAATATGCCTTGTCTCGGAGTCTCGCAAAGTCTCGCCTTGACCATTCAATACCCCTCAGATTCGTTCAAAATTCTAAAACATCACAGTCACATCACGGCACATACTCTATGTGCTGTAAAAGTTACCTCGTACAGAATCTGATCTAATGAACATCAACGCTATAAATATACCACCATCATTTCCTTCATAATCACTATTCATCATCACCATCATCCAATAGTGGACTGTTGTGCATACATTTGTTATACATCAAAAGTATAATTATTTGGAAACATTTATTGCCATTCATAACTTAGAAATACATGTACTACATTCTATTGCATGTCAATACATTATTTGCATTTGTAACACTCAAGCAAATATAAATATTTTTAATGTGGCTACATGAATATTTAGGCTAAGTTAAAATCAAGGCACATGGGCAAGCATTCAGTTGTGCAGTCTCAGGGTCATGCGGCACACGTATTGCTGAATGTGCGGATCTACTCAAGCGTGAAAGTTGCATGTCCTCGGGCCAGTAGTGGTCATGCGCCATGCTGTGAGGCACCCCCAAACGTTTGGAGCAAGTACATGTATCTTTTCTAAGCTGGTAAAGGTGGTGCCACAAAATGCAATGTAGTAGGAAGGGGTAAGTCATGAAGTTTTGCACATCTACATTTTCAAATGCCTCCCCCCTGCCTTCTCTTGGAGTTTCCTCACAGGGGGAGGAGTGAGTACTTAGTGGTTGTACAAAGGCCACCTCCCCCTCTTCCTCCCATTGCAATATATTATTTTCTAACAAAATCACCCACGTACACGTATACACCTATTTCAATTAAGTTAGTCATCCTTGATTCACGAAGGTACGACCCCAGAGCATCATGGGGAATACTACCAAGTCTTTCTACCCGAATTCCCTGACATTTTGTGAGTTTGCTTCACCACAATGTTCTTGTTTAGTACGGCAAGGTCTTCATGTAGCTGCACAATTAATTGTCCTGACTATTGTTTCTTAATGTAAAAACAATACATACATGTAGAACGACAATAGAACAATAGCCAGGACTTTTGTGCAGCTACACGAAGACCTAACCATTTAGTACAAGATATTCATGAAGAATATGGCTGCAAATGGAAATGGCAAGGTCTTCGTGTAGCTGCACAAATTGTCCTGGCTATTGTTTTTCATGTAAAAACAATACATAGAATGACAACAGAACAATAGCCAGGAATTTTGTGCAGCTACACGAAGACCTGACCATAGAAACTCCCATGATCCTTCAGGATCACAGACCTTTCACTATTTCTGAGTGGCTAACTTTATTGAATCAAGTAATATATTATTATTATCAACTGAAGATATTATCTGTATTCATCATTGAATGCCCTGCCAATGATAAGTCTTCTTATTTCACTTGTACCTGCACCTATCTCATACAGTTTAGCATCTCTCAGTAATCTACCAGTTGGGTAATCATTGATGTATCCATTTCCACCTAAAATAAACGCACACTTAAAGTCAAGTAACTGTAAATTGTTAATTGATTGTTGGAAAATTTGAATTAAACATCTAAAGACTATTCTGGGCATGGCTCATCAAGCATTATACCAATCTAAACCAGAAATATTACAGATTTCCTGCCTGATCGGTCTACAGACCGCCAGCACAATATAGGTTGTTTTAATTTCTTTATTATTTATTTTTTTTTTTTATTTTTTTATTTTTTTTTATTTTTTATTTTTTTTCATTATTTTATTATTTTATTATTTATTATTTTATTTTATTTATTTTCTTCACGAACAACCCTAAGTGATACCTTGATGGCTAAAAATGTTGGCGTTCCATCGTGAACACCCTAAGCGATACCAAGACCTGTAATTTACACCGCTAAAACTAAAAAGATAACAAATATCCATGCCCCTTTCACATGGGGAGTGGCCCCGCCTGGGATTGGTGATCAATTCCTGAGGGTTGTGGTTTCCTCTCCTAGTAATAAATTGTGTAACTGTAAAGACAGTTTATCACAGTTTACCATAAATAACTAGTGATTCTCACCCAGACATTGTATAGCATCAAGTGCAACTTGAGTGGCATTCTCTGCTGCAAACAGTATGACTCCCGCACAATCCTACGAGGAGCAGATAATGATATTACTATTAATAAATAATGGTTAGAATGCTAGCGTGATGATATTGAAGATGATGAAAGTGAAGATCAATGAATGATGATGCTGAGCACTGACGTTGCTGATGATGATGGTGGCGAAGATGTGATGATGATGATGATGCACCGACAGTATCAACAATCTAACAGATCAATGATGATGACATCATCTGATGGTGGCGAAGATGTGATGATGATGATGATGATGATGCACTGACAGTATCAACAATCTAACATATCAATGATGATGACATCATCTGATGGTGGCGAAGATGATTTGATGATGATGATGATGCACCGACAGTATCAACAATCTAACAGATCAATGATGATGATGGTGGTGGCCAAGATGATGTGATGATGATGATGATGATGATGCACTGACAGTAGCAGATCAATGAAGATGATGTTGCTGATAAAGATGATGATGATGATAATAAAGATGATGTGATGATGGTAAAGATGATGATGATCATGCATGCACTGACAACTGGTATATCACCAATCTAACAGATCAATGATGTTGATGAACATGCTAATGCTGAAGATGATGGTAAAGATGATGATGGTTATGATGATGATGATGCATTGACAGTATATCACCAATCTGACAGTAGCAGATCAATGAAGATGATGATGGTGGCGAAGATGATGTTGCTGATAAAGATGATGATGATAATAATAATAATAATAATAACTTTATTTATGATGATAATAAAGATGTGATGGTTATGATGATGATGCATTGACAGTATATCACTAATCTAACAAATCAATGATGGTGATGAACATGCTAAGATGATGGTAAAGATGATGATGATGGTAAAGATGATGATAATGCTAATGCTGAAGATGATGAATTGTTTATTGTATTGTATTGTAAAGATGATGACGATGGTGAAGATGATGATCATGCATTGACAGTATATCACTAATCTAACCTTAGAATTAATGTGTCCTTCATCACAAGATCTGGCCACTGCGTACACATAACTTCTGCAGGCACTCAACTTAGTATACATGTCTGCCATCTTTCCTTGTATGAGCTGCAATATCATGGACAATTTTGGATGCGTTTTAAATGCATTTTAAACGCGTTTGCGATGTTCGCTTAGTTCTGAGCGGTACTGTATGTTGCTAAATGAAATGTAGGAAGAGTTAAATATATGGCTTTGCGGACCAGATGGGTTGCCCCCAGGCCTTGAGCAGGGTTACGTCTGCTCATCTTTGCAGATTGTTGTGGTCCTTCTTGTGTTTTTGTGCTAGCTTTGTTAGTATTTTTATTATGACGTTTAAGCTAGATTTCAGTCCTTCTCAGTCAATAAAACAACAGGAAGCCCAGGCAGGAGAAATGGGAGAACAAACCAGGACTTAGTGTTTTGTATTTAGTATACCTGGAATTCTCCTATTTTCTGGCCAAATGCAGTTCGTTGATGCACATAAGGAATAACAATGTCCAACGCGGCTTGCATAATGCTGAAAAAATAATAAAAAGTGCCACGTCAACCCCTATACTATCACACTGTACGTAGTTTGATGCAATTATTTAACATTTTGAAGCCTGATATGATCCAACGAACCAACTCACCCGATAGGTCCAGCAGATAAAATCAGTCTTTCCACATCTAAGCCACTCATCAGAATGTAAGCTCCTTTCCCGACTTGTCCCAAAACATTTTCAGCTGATATTTAGAATTATATAAAGATGTTTAAGACATTTACACACTATATGGCTATCACTGGGTTAACATTTGGCACACCTGGTACTCTGCAATTGTCAAAGACGAGTTCACAAGTATTTGAGCCTCTCATTCCCAACTTGTCAAGCTTAGGACTTGTACTAAATCCAGGCATACCCTACATTGAAGTAATAATAACATTAAACATCCTTTCATGTGTTCCTCCATCTGGAATCTATCAATTAATTTGTCCATTAATCCCTGTGGCAATGGGCATGTAACACCTGTCATGTGACTTTTTAAATTTTAACCGCAGACAAACGAAAATATCATAACTGGAAAGAGCATGCTAAAGTTAGTAAAAGTGGAAAGTTTGAAGGGAAATACGTAAATAGGGCAATAGTTACAGGCATTCAAACTTTGCCTTTTTTGTATGGAAATGTATGTTGGAAGGCAACGCTTGCCCTCCAGCGAAAAACCCATACAAATCCTTGTCAAAGCGGGAAACTTTGAAAGCCGTTAACGTTTTTCTTATTTGCTTGATTCTTTTCAAATGTTCAAATTTTACTAATTTTAGTATGCTCTTTCAAGTTAAGGTATTTTCGTTTGTCTTCGGTGAAAATTTAAAAAGTCACGTTACAGGTGTTACACGCCCATTCATCCAACCATTTATTCTAGATACTATTCGTCCATCCATCTGTCCATCCATCCGACCATCCGTCCATCCATTTATTCTATATACTAGATCCATCCTTCGATCCAACCATCTGTCTATCCATTCATTTGTCCATCCAACAATTCAACCACCCATCAATCCAACCATCTGCACATCCATTTCTGCCTATTCATCCACACTTTATGCATCCTCATCAGTATTAGTATGTAAAATGTAATAAAGATTCATCCTCTGACATTCATCCTCATTCTTCATCAACACTTCTTGAGTGTTCTGATCAGTCCCCAAGTGCTATAAATCTGCACATAGCACAGCGGACAAGTTTTCTATTTCTTTTATAAAATACAATTCTGATTTTAAGGCAAGTTTTCAATTTTGTTTGTTACAAAAATGCTTTCAAGGATATGTGCGCGCATCGAGAGCACACAGCACATATGTTGTTCTGTGCTGTGTGCTCTCAAAGCATGCGGTATATGCATCCTTTGGCCAATCAATAGTATATATATCATAGTTACTTTATAATAACATATGTACCTTCTCTATAAGAAATGTTGATTTTGCGTTTGGTTTGTTGGCATCGGGGGTGTTGGCATACACCACAAGTACGTCTGCATCAGGACCGTTGGTTATCCAGAACTTAGTACCATTAAGTACATAGTGATCACCTGTCCAAAACAAAAATTGAAGGATAAGAATAAACCAGTCATGAACACAGTGACAAGTATCTGTTAGGACTAGTACATTGTACATATATATGCATGTACACTAGGCCAGTTATATGTGCCAGTTACTGGCTGACTTTGCCCTCCCCCCTCCTTACCATCCTTGTCTGCTCTGAGCTTCATTGACATTACATCTGATCCTGCATTGTGTTCACTCATTGCAAGAGCTCCAACGTAATCTCCACTGATGAGCTGTAATTATATGAAATTGAAAATTTGGACTTAGTCAAAAGCTAAATGTCAAAAGGAGGAGATGAGAGAGAAGAGAGAAGAGGAATCGGGAGACAGGAGATGGGAGAGTACAGGAGATGGGAGACAAGAGATGGGAGACAGGAGATGGGAGACAGGAGATGGGAGACAGGAGATGGGAGACAGGAGATGGGAGACAGGAGATGGGAGACAGGAGATGGGAGACAGGAGATGGGAGAGTACAGGAGATGGGAGAGTACAGGAGATGGGAGATGGGAGACAGCTAGGAGATGGGAGATGGGAGATGGGAGACAGGAAATGGGAGAGTACAGGAGATGGGAGACAGGAGATGGGAGACAGGAGATGGGAGACAGGAGATGGGAGAAAGGAGATGGGAGACAGGAGATGGGAGAAAGGAGATGGGAGACAGGAGATGGGAGAGTACAGGATATGGGAGACAGGAGATGGGAGACAGGAGATGGGAGAAAAGAGATGGGAGTGAGGAGATGGGAGAGTACAGGAGATGGGAGAGTACAGGATTTTGGAGATGGGAGACAGGAGATGGGAGAAAGGAGATGGGAGACAGGAGATGGGAGAGTACAGGAGATGGGATACAGGAGATGGGAAAAGGATATGGGAGAGTACAGGAGATGGGAGAGTACAGGAGATGGGAGACAGGAGATGGGAGAGTACAGGAGATGGGAGACAGGAGATGGGAGAAAGGAGATGAGAGACAGGAGATGGGAGACAGGAGATGGGAGAGTACAGGAGATGGGAGACAGGAGATGGGAGACAGGAGATGGGAGACAGGAGATGGGAGACAGGAGATGGGAGACAGAAGATGGAACGAAGGAGATGGGAGAGAGGAGATGGGAGAGAGGAGATGGGAGACAGGAGATGGGAGACAGGAGATGGGAGACAGGAGATGGGAGTGAGGAGATGGGAGAGTACAGGAGATGGGAGAGAGGAGATGGGAGAGAGGAGATGGGAGAGAACAGGAGATGGGAGATAGGAGATGGGAGACAGGAGATGGGAGATAGAGGAGATGGGAGAGTACAGGAGAGATGGGAGACAGGAGATGGGAGACAGGAGATGGGAGAGTACAGGAGATGGGAGACAGGAGATGGGAGACAGGAGATGGGAGAGTACAGGAGATGGGAGAAAGGAGATGGGAGTGAGGAGATGGGAGAGTACAGAAGATGGGAGATAGGAGATGGGAGACAAGAGATGGGAGATAGGAGATGGGAGAGTACAGGAGATGGGAGACAGGAGATGGGAGACAGGAGATGGGAGACAGGAGATGGGAGACAGGAGATGGGAGACAGGAGATGGGAGACAGGAGATGGGAGACAGGAGATGGGAGAAAGGAGATGGGAGTGAGGAGATGGGAGAGTACAGGAGATGCGAGATAGGAGATGGGAGTGAGGAGATGGGAGAGTACAGGAGATGCGAGATAGGAGATGGGAGACAGGAGATGGGAGACAGGAGATGGGAGACAGGAGATGGGAGACAGGAGATGGGAGACAGGAGATGGGAGAGTACAGGAGATGGGAGACAGGAGATGGGAGACAGGAGATGGGAGAGTACAGGAGATGGGAGAAAGGAGATGGGAGACAGGAGATGGGAGAGTACAGAAGGTGGGAGATAGGAGATGGGAGTACAGGAGATGGGAGATAGGAGATGGGAGAGTACAGGAGATGGGAGAGGAGATGGGAGACAGGAGAGGGAGACAGGAGATGGGAGAGAGGAGATGGGAGACAGGAGATGGGAGAGAGGAGATGGGAGACAGGAGATGGGAGTACAGGAGATGGGAGACAGGAGATGGGAGACAGGAGATGGGAAAAGGAGATGGGGGTGAGGAGATGGGAGAGTACAGGAGATGGGAGAAAGGAGATGGGAGACAGGAGATGGGAGATAGGAGATGGGAGACAGGAGATGGGAGACAGGAGATGGGAGACAGGAGATGGGAGAGTACAGGAGATGGGAGACAGGAGATGGGAGAGTACAGGAGATGGGAGACAGGAGATGGGAGATAGGAGATGGGAGAAAGGAGATGGTCTACACGTCGGGCAAAAAAGGACCCGAAATCGGCATCAGTCATTAAACTTCTACAGTTTTAATCCAATCAAAATGAAACTTGGCAACATGGCAAGGCAACAAATCATATCTTTTTTGTTTTTCAATTGTAATGATTTTTGGTGGGAAAATGACATCATGAACAAACCCACAAATTTTGAAATTCACAACTATACTAATTTGATCATCGCATTCGAAAGAACATGTAAAATGAGAGATATTTTACATGTTCTTTCGAATGCAATTATCAAATTAGTATACTCATTTTCCCGCCAAAAAACATTAAAATTAAAAAACAAAAAAGATAGCATTTGTTGCCTTGCCATGTTGCCAAGTTTCATTTTGATTGGATTAAAACTGTAGAAGTTTAATGACTGATGCCGATTTTGGGCCCTTTTTTGCCCGACGTGCTAGTAGATGAGAGATGGGAGAAAGAAGAGGACACAGGAGATGGCAGACAGGAGACAGAAGATGGGAGAAAGGAGACGGGAGATGGGAGATGGCATACAGGAGATGGGAGACTGGAGAAAGGAAATGGGAGAAAGGAGATGGGAGACAGGACATGGAAGATGGGAAACAGGAGATGGGAGAGTACAGGAGATGGGAGAAAGGAAAGAGGAGAAATGAGATGGGAGAAAGGAGACGGGAGAAAGGAGACGGGAGAAAGGAGACGGGAGAAAGGAGACGGGAGAAAGGAAATGGGAGAAAGGAGATGGGAGACAGAAGATGGGAAACAGGAGATGGGAGAAAGGAAAGAGGAGAAAGGAGATGGGAGAAAGGAGAAGGGAGAAAGGAGACGGGAGAAAGGAAATGGGAGAAAGGAAATAGGAGAAAGGAGACTGGAGAAAGGAAATGGGAGAAAGGAGATGGGAGACAGGACATGGAAGATGGGAAACAGGAGATGGGAGAGTACAGGAGATGGGAGAAAGGAAAGAGGAGAAATGAGATGGGAGAAAGGAGACAGGAGAAAGGAGACGGGAGAAAGGAGACGGGAGAAAGGAAATGGGAGAAAGGAGATGGGAGACAGAAGATGGGAAACAGGAGACAGGAGATGGGAGAAAGGAAAGAGGAGAAAGGAGATGGGAGAAAGGAGAAGAGAGAAAGGAGACGGGAGAAAGGAAATGGGAGAAAGGAAATAGGAGAAAGGAGACTGGAGAAAGGAAATGGGAGGCAGGAGATGGGAGAAAGAGAGGATAGTAGAATCAGCCTACCTTTGGCAAATACTTTTCTTTCTGCATTTCATTTCCATGTCTTACAATTTGGTTGACACACAAGTTAGAATGAGCACCATAACTCATAGCGATGGCAGCAGATGCCCTGGTCATTTCCTCTATGATTATACAGTGATCAAAGAATCCACTTGCACTGCCTCCATATTTCTCTACACGAAATGTAAATATGTAGAAGTTAGTAAAGAAACTACATGTATAGGTCTGATCACATGATCATGCTTCATGTACTCAATAGGGAGCTTAAGCAGCAGACGGCGCGCGCGCTGACGAATAATGTTCGAAACCGTTGACGTCAGTGACGGAAATATATAATAATAATTATTATTATTATATGACGTGAAAAGAGGTGAATTGCCTTCGTAGATTGCCGTCACGGACGTCAACGGTCGTTTCGAACATTATTTGTCAGTGCGCGCGCCGTCCGCGTTGCCAAAACCTCTGCTGCTTAAGCTCCCTAATATTTGAGATATAACTCATGCTGTGATTGGTTGGCTACCATGTTTATATCAGAGGACATCTCGACAAAAATCTTTGAAAATAAAAATCATGCTACAAATGACCTTATTCGTACTTAATTTCACGAGGCTTTATGTTCGCGATTTTCGCGTTTAAAAAAAAATCGCAAAATTAAAGCCTCGCGAAAAAAAAGGCTTGCAGACTTAAAACACGCAAAATATTATACACTGAAAAACATTTTACATATCGGAGCCATTTATTCAACATGACAACAAACGTTATTTAATACGAAATTGTTATTTTAAACGACTTAGAGCGCAAGCACTAAATCCATGAAACAAAATCAAAGTTGTTACTGCGTAATAGTTTTTATTTAGCGACTATTTAGTCACTATCATCCAACCAGAACATTCTTTTTTAAATGTCAATACACAAGAGACATCAAATACACAATAGACTTGCTGTTCATTATGACATTACTCATCAGAAGCCTTTATTCAAGATCATGTTATGATTGGATGATAGTGGCTAAATAGTCGCTAAATAAAAACTATTTGGCAGTAACAACTTGGATGTTATTTCATGGTTTTAGTGCTTACGCTCTATTCAACAAGATAATACTACCATTTTCAAGCAACCATATACGGTAAACTTTTTTGTCTGTTTTAGTTGCAAATTTATAACGTCTTGTTAGTCTAGTTGACTGTCATCTTGTACCAATTTGTATAGAAATATTATTTTTTTAGAAAAATACATGTTGTGGACACCGCTTTCGCGAAATTTAATGCTTGTTTTTCATTTTCTCTTATCGAAATCGTGAAAATAAAGCCTCGCAAAATGCTGTCTTAACAACATCGTGAAATTAAGTACGCGCAAAATTAAGTACGGATAAGGTATTGATTTTGTAATCAGTTTAATTAATGTTGACATACATTGTACTAGGTATATGTAATGTTTTTTTCCATTAAAGACTGTATTTATAAAAAAAACTGCCAAAGGACTGAGATGGGAGGAAGCTATAGAGCACTCGAGATCAAGCAAGAGAAACACTTAGCAATTATTGGACGAGGTTGAGCAAAATATCGTGATTTGTCAGTGGCGAGCAGAATAATTATTTGCCAATGCCGATGGCAGAGACACTGACAAAATCACGATATTTTGCAAAAACCGAATTCAATAAAATTTGTTTTATCATTCACGTTATTTACTCTCACCTAAAGCAACAACTCTGGAAAAATTGAGCTGCCATTGTCGAGGAAAACGAAAAAACACTTATTCGTAGGAAGTTATCTGCAGTGACGTAGTCGTCTCTCGACCAATGAAAATCAGGAGAAAATAATGTGAATGATAATAGTACTTTGCTGTGTGTTCCCTGCAAGCTTGCTTCTCTCATGCTCTACAACTTCCATCGTGTTGATATCACAGTAGATATAGACACCTGTAGTGTACAGTCATGGATACTAAATTTTAAATACACCTATTTCAAATAACATTGTTGCGTTCAAAGCAACAAGCGTCAAGCCAAGACCGAAGTGCATACTGGTCTTGTGTTGGCAAATTATTTAAATCAGACCTATTTTCTATGGAACGAAGTGTGATATGCAAACAAGCACGTGAAAATGTTCACATTTTGTAATTAGTCCTTATAGAAACAATTGTGATTTAAATAATTGCCAGCACATAACCAGTATTCACTTCGGTCTTGGCTTGACACTTGTTGCTTTGAACGCGACAACGTTATTTGAAATAGGTGTATATATTTTTTGGTCATAGAAAGAATCTAAAGGTGTTTAGTTTCTTTACAAATCAAATCAAATCAAAATCAAAAGACTTTATTTTCTGAGGGTGACACTAAACAGTCTCAGACTGATAAACTTGTGGCCCTCTAACCTAAACTAAGTAAATCTATAAATCTTGAAGGGACACACATCTAGCCAAAGTGCTTCAATCTCGCCATCCTCAAGATCTGTCCGACGTTTAACTTGCAGATCCATGTTTACAAAAGCCAGTAAACCACCACCTCCTTTAGAATTTCTGTCTTTGCGAAAAAGTCGAAAGCCAGGGACAGTAAATAAACAATCCGGTATGGTGGGCTTAAGGAATGTCTCAGTGATAAATAAAATATCCAATTGCTTGGGATCAAACCCACTGAGAAGTAGTTTTATCTGTACAAATTTACTATCTGTCAGGTAGTTAATGTTCCAGTGACCAAATCGAATACCTTTATCGCTCAAGTTCAGTTTGAATTCGTCAGGCAGGCTGCAGTTACTAATACTTATAATTTTACTGTACCTGGAGCAGTTATACCCAAATATCCCATGTCTCCTAACTTTTTCCAAAATTCCTGTTTATAAATGAAAAGATTGTTACCATGGTAACGTTTTATAAAATAACTTACTTTCTTATAATATAGCACAGATACTACATGTACATGTATGTGTGCTCTTATTGGTCAATTAGCAGGCCGTAACTTCCCATATGGCCCGAGCTGAAAACAGAAAATTAAGGAAAAGCTATATAATAAATATCTTATTAACCTCGCTTGCTCTGCCCGTACGGGAAGATATGGATCCTCGAGCTACGCGCTTGGGCCATAAGGTCAAGCCAAAAAACTCAGTCCATAACTTCCCGTACTGACCTCGCGCTCGGTTAATAAGAGGTATGTACATTAATACTCCTTTTTACAGTTCCTGGCACCATCTTTAAAGGTAGCCGAGCCCTTGCATCGAAGCAAGACCAATGGTGACCTTGCAATGATAGATCAGAGACATGTGAATTTAATTGTCCAAGGTGTTAAAAAAGGTCTCTATCATTGCAAGGTCACCGTTGGTCTCGCTTCGATGCAAAGGCTCAGCTACCTTTCAAGATGGCGCCAGGAACTGTACATGTAAAAGGAGTATTCTTGGATATACAGTACATGTACATGTAAAGTTGTATTTGTATGAGTGGGAAAGCTATACCGTAGAGCATGGATTGGTCATGGTATTGCATGCTTGATAGAAAAACATTGGCATGGTTATGGCACAGCACTAATCGCACCCAAAACAATTTCCCAGTCATAAGAAAAACACAATGTAAGTTGATATTAGCAGTGATTTTCAAAGTCTTACCCTTAATTGGGGAAAGTCATTTTCCTTGTCAATCTGGTCTGCATATGGAGCTAGCTCTTTCTGAAAGAAGTTGCAGGATGCCTCTCTCAACTATTGACCAGAAAATATTGTTAAAATCAGTCAAAATGTTCAATGGAACTGACAATGACAGTACCGTCGTACATGTACATACATGTATTATATTTTAATATAGTCAAGTCAGTCCGCACGCTCTGATTGGCTGAAAACTGTGCTGTATCAGAGAATGGAGCACGGTTTGATGACGCTATTTTTCGGCTGTTTGGTTTGATCCAAAATTGTGAAGAAAACAAACCAAGCGCTCGCTCGATGGCGTAACTGGCGTCACTAGCGCGCACACTTCACTCGCTAAAATGTTATTCAAAAACACAACAGAATCCTCAACTTTCTTGCCATTTTTCTCACCATTCCTGTTCTTTTTTATCAAAAATCCATAGTTTCTATATAATAAATTAAAGCAAATAGAACAGCTTTTTCCGTGCTCCGGGATCCATTCAGTAACAGCACTCAGGAAGTGTCGAGAGCACTCCAGAAGTGTGGAGAGCACTCGCCAACGGCTTGTGCTCTCCCTACACTTCTTTCATGCTCTCGTCACTTCCTTCGTGCTGTATTACTGAACAGAGCACGGAAAAAGCTGTTCTATTTGTTAACCATAGTTTACTATATATTTTAATTTATAGTTTTAATAATATTCATGAAAAAAATTCTCGATTCTGATTGGCTTAGAGCAGTGCAAACTGCAGTGTAAATTATTATTTTTCATGAATATTATTAATTGGTAATCATACAATTTCACATTCAATTTGGAATAATTTGCACAAGTTTGTGTGTTTTTCAAAGCTCGCTCAAATTTACGGGCTCATGCAATTTTGAAAAACACACTTGTGCAAATTGGGGAAATAAATATTATGATTATGATTATGATTATTACTCGTGCCCAGGCCTAAGGCCGGGCACGAGTCTAAGAATGGAAACCGTATTTTTTATTTTTTTGGGTGAGAGTCGCAAGAGAGATTATAAATCAAAAACCAATCAGGAGGCACCGAAGGTCAAGGGGCAAGTTCAGCCGTCAAATTAAAACTCACGTAAAGTAGTTTCCCAAAATCTAAAATTTCCAGCAATGTTGTGCGCAATGGTGCACCGTGTGTCCGACCCTTAATTAGCTTATTATGTAATAGTCTATAAGCTTAATCTACATTATATAGTCTATTAACTTTCTTTTACTAATTTTCCTTCAGATACTACAATCTATGTATATGCAAGGCTTTATACTTAATATCCCCTCAGAAGATTTAAATAAATGTATATTTACATCAATATTCAAGCAACTCAGAGAGTCAAAGTTCAAAGACTCAGTGACTACATTTTACAATGAAGAAATATTAAAATATTTTTATCTTCAAAAATAAGTAGTAGTTCTTACATGTGTTTGGTGATCCGATAGCCCAAATACTTGGTCATCAACTGCTAAAGATATTTGTCGAAGACTAGTTTGTCTAGGGGTAGAAAAAAGCAATCTTTTGATGCCTGTTCGCAGAGAACACAACCGAGCCGCCATGTTGAATAGTTGTGTAACAACACAAGACGATTTTTGCCACTCAGGGGAGGGGTGAGGAAATAATTAATTTACACAATTATAAAAAAATATTAAGATGTACTGAATAAACTCTAACAATAAAGAAAAAGATTCAAATAAAGCCATATTTTCTAATTTATTTAAATAAAGATTATTTGTCTGCGAACTTTAGCTTGATGAATATTTTAAGAAAAGAGGTTTTCGACGTAGCCCTCCCCTGTTAGTAGTAATGCCCAAGCTCTTTCAGTTTTCAAAATGGTGGGCCTCGGTTTTATCAAATGGCTTCTCCCTTTAGCCATTGGAGCCGGTATAGGGCTATTTTTTTGGTCAGGAATGAGTGTTTTAACCCTTAAGACTGTTATACTATGGATTTTGATATGTTTTGGCTTTTTAACGTTGATATTTCACGCATCTGGGTCGTCGTTGTTGGGACTGATGCGAAGAATCTTTGGTGCCGAAGGGGAGGAAACACAAAAGAGTAGGTTATCTGGCTGCTTATCTTAGTAGTTTAGCAGCTCTATATATTGTTCTGTAGATATGGATAAAATAACGATAAAATATCGTCGGTTTTTCTGTATTCTAGGTTTTATATAAGCTTATATTTTATTTTGGCCTCAAGTTTTTATAATTTCAAAGTCAATGAGTGATGAGTGATGCCACGACAATAACAGTCAACAATGAACAGTATACATTGTACGTCTGTTTGCGTTAATATCATGATCAGAGGGCAGGCACATTGTTATAAGCCTTCTGTACACAGCTAAACACTTGAAAAAAGAGTGATAAAAATAAACACCATTAAAGAAATATGTCAAATTATTATAAATTTAGTATTAAGTTTATTTTTAAATTTGTGTGAATTGTTCATTGCAATAATTCACTATATTGTCTCAACTCTTGTACCTAATTTCTTATGCAGGTTACAATAATGAAGAGTTAGTAAGACGAAGGCAAAAGGCATTGACGAAAAAAGCAGGGTTCATTTGATGACAAGGTGATGAACTACAGTACATGTACTGTATATATTATTATTATGTTCAAAAATATACAGACTTCTAGAAAATATTTCATTGAAAATATGATGAAATTTTAAAATTTGAAATTCCAAGCATATGTATTATTTATAGAACCAAAGTTACAAAGACAATGTGATGATACCAAAGCAGGAAACTGATTTACTCAAAAGACAAGCAGAATTTCAAAAGTTTCACCCACATTGGAAAGGTGAAGGACAGAGGCTTGGGGTAAGGACGTCACCTGTTTGCGATCTCAGACAAGTACTGGTTACATACCATACAATCATGTACTGTAGTAGTCTTCCTTGCAGCCATTTTTAGTGTCGTCACGCAACGCTATCTCCCAGTGTTGTAGGGAGAGAGCTATTGCGTGACGACACTAAAAACGGCCGAGAGGGAGACTATATACTACATGTACACATGTAAGTACATGTCCTGTTATTACTTTATCTGACGTAGCTTCTTATACATGGATTGAAAGGGTCCATGCAAGTACAGTGGAATTCTCCTTTGGTTCTCAAAGAGTTCTAAGGGAGAATTTAGATTTTGATCAGAGATCACTTATTAAACATGGTTTTCTATGGACCCCTTTGATTGAAAGGGTCTGCAATGACAGTGTCCTTGAAATTGAGTGGTCAAGCTACAAATTCTCCTTTGGTATTCAAAGAATCTAAGGGAGAATTTAGATTTTAATCAGACCACTTACATGAACATTGCAAAGGCAACTAATATCTCAATGCAGACACTGGTGATCCTCTGCCACCATGTATAATTCTAGGAATAAGTATAGAGAATGATCGAAGTGCAACAGCTTTATTCAAGATGGCGACTCACATTGCCATGTGGACCCATGATGCATTGCATCTCTAATTATGTTAATATGCATAATACCACACACACCAACACCATCATCATCACCACCAACACTTGCATGTACTTGTATTACAGACACTGGTGACACCCCAGGGGGGGGTACTCAGGGGTATCAGTGAACGGGAGGTGCGAATGAGGCATTACGCAAAAACAAGACCCAAAAAAAGTCCAACGGCCCAAAATCGTAACCCCAATCGTAACTCCATTTTTTTCTCCACATAAAATTGAGAACGGTAGGATATCATTTTTATCAACCCCCCAAAAAGTCCTTGTCAAAATCTTTATATCAAAAAAAGTCCACCAAAACATTGATAACCTAAAAAAAGTCCCAAGCCGCGAATTTCAAACCCCAAAAAGGTCTTCGCACCTCCCCGTCACGGATACCCATAAGTACCCCCCCCCCCCCCCCCTGGGGGTGACACCCACCACTCTATTCACTTCTGAAAAATAGTGATTCCATTCACTGATTCAGTTTAACCACTTCATTTATACAATGTAGTCTTGTTGTTATTATTACAGAATACACCAGCCGAACACATTTGTACATGCGGCAAGTCACATGACAGTGATATAGACGACGTGGATGGAGATTCCTTACTGGATTACATAGAAGATTCTCAGACGGAATCTGAACCAGAACAAGAAATAGAATCTACTGCAGTAGCACATGAACATACGAACGGCAACAATACACTGAGACAAAGAAAGAAAGACAAAAGTAATACACATGAGCAAGACACTTTGATAAAGGTAAATAATTCTTCTTTTTTTTTTTTCATTGGAAGATTTTCTTCTTAAAATTATGTTCATGGATTATTACAGTACTTCTCTTTGGCTTGTCATACAACACTACCTAAAATGGCTGTGAAGGGGTCCAGGTTTGTTCCCCTGGGGGAGGGGGACCAGGACAAACCTACCAGTACATGTATATATAATACATGCATATAGGCACATGCACCCTTCCCAAAAGATTTCCTGAGTAAAAAAAATTCTGAGTGACCTCCCTCCCCCCACAATTATTTTCCCTGGGTACACTCCCCGAAACTCTCTAAGACAGACATCTCACTAATTCAGACAGCAAATATTGGTCGCAAGGGTGTCTGACTTAGAGAGAGTTGACTTGACTGTACTTTGCTAATCAGGGAGACTAACCTAATTTAACCTAATTTCATGCCTCCATTATTGCCAATTTCAGAAACAATCATTGTATTTGAATGAGGAGCCTGCACTTGGATCTCCAGGGGTAAGTCGTTCTAGAATGTTTGTGGAAGGATAGGCTCTAGACATTTATAAAGTTTTACATTTGATTTTGAACTAGACAATCACAGTGGCATTAAGATGTCCCAACGGAGAAACCAAGAAAAGACGATTCCATGTAGAATCACATGTGCAGGTACATGTAGGTCTGGAGTGCATACAATTGTTGCTACATGTACATGGATAATATCAAAATACTACATGTACAACTGTAGTTTGTATGTGAGTGTGGTGCAATAGGTACAGTGTAGTGATAATGATGGTGGTGATGATGACGATTTTGTTGATGATGATGACGATTTTGTTGATGATGATGATTGTGTTGGTGATGATGGTGATTGTGTTGGTGATGATGATGATTGTGGTGGTGATGATGATGATTGTGATGATGGTGATTGTGGTGGTGATGATGATGATTGTGTTGGTGATGATGATGATTGTGTTGGTGATGATGGTGATTGTGGTGGTGATGATGATTGTGTTGGTGATGATGGTGATTGTGGTGGTGATGATGGTGATTGTGTTGGTGATGATGGTGATTGTGTTGGTGATGATGATGATTGTGGTGGTGATGATGATGATTGTGTTGGTGATGATGGTGATGATGGTGATTGTGTTGGTGATGATGATGATTGTGTTGGTGATGATGGTGATTGTGGTGGTGATGATGATGATGATGATTGTGTTGGTGATGATGGTGGTGTTGATGATGACTTCAAGTATTTTTTCTGAGTCTTTTTACGCTTGAAGAAACCTTACGAACTACATTACCAGTGATGACATTGTTTAAAGTGATACTAATGATTGTGTGACATTCTCTTATTCTCAGAGTTTGGTAGACTTTGCTGAATCTCTAGGATTTCCAGCAGCAGAATATAGTATTATGACAACATATCCCAGAAAACCTCTTCTTGGCGCCACACAAACACTGACAGATGCAGGGATAACTCAAGACATCGTGCTGGTGATAGATGACAAAGAAGAATAAAATATGACACAATTCAATTTATTCCTATCAGATTAGATTAAATGGAAAATATATGTACGAATGAAAAGGCAGGGAACAAAACAGACAGAAAATAATGCCTTATGAAAAACAATGGGGATAGAGCTGCCATTGTCGAGGAGAACGAAAGCACTTATTCATAGGAAGTTATCTGCAGTGACGTAGTCGTCTCTCGAACAATGAAAATCCCGGAGAAAATAACGTGAATGATAATAATTTATTGTTCTCAAGCATGTGTTTTGTTAAAGTTGCTGTTATACACATTTCTGCCCAAAACATACAAAGTTCTTCGAACAAGAGGAGTTTAATAGTTGTAATAACATTTTTAAAAAGAGGACTTATGTATTATTCAATTTCAATAATTCAGTTACAGTTCTAAGCAATCTATAAGATAAGGTTCATTTCAGGTATCTATGTATGAATAATAATATTGTAAACGAGAGCTAATAATATTATACACTGTAAATTATGTTATACATTTCTTTATAGAGGTCTTGTACAAAAGTTTACTGACAGTCTGCCTTATTGTATTAATTCTATTCACAGGGAATACCAACTAAGAAGGTATGAAACTCCGAACAGAAGTTATTTACACTTCCGGTTGACATCGCCGTCGTAGATTTTGCAAGGTTTAAACTCCCTAATATTACGCAGGCTACAGCTTCACCTGTCGTGATGTACACATAAAAGTTATTGTGTATTCAATCGGCTTCTAAAGAACATCTTTAATAATTAGTTTGTCCAGATTCTTGATGAGCCTTGCAGTATTATGTCCAGGAATGGGGTCAGGTTTTCTTATCTCATAACGGACTCCATCCTTCCAGACAGCCACTGGGACAATGCATTTATGAACAGTTCTTAGTTGTCCTTGGCAGTCTTCAATATCTAAACTAGTATCATCAACCCTTAAAATTGTGACATCGGCCATACGATTAGGACTTAAAGAGCCAATTTTATCTTGCCAAGCGATAGCCAATGCTGGTGCCATGGTTACAGCCTTGATGACATCATACAGTGGCATTCCAATGTGCAATAATTTTGTCATGGTCATCGGTAAGTCGTAAGCTGGCCCTGGCACATTTTCGTTGTGCAAGTCTGTACTAATGGTGTCTGGCCAGAAGTGGTCTTTGGCACAGAGCTCTGCTACCGTCCAGGAAAATGACCCATACCCATGTCCTACATCAAAAAGGACCCCACCATTGCGAGCCTTGTGGACAGATGGGTGGATGGTTTTCTTTTCTGGGTTAATGATGCTTCTGGGATGGGCGTGGAAGGCATGAGTGAATATATCACCCTTGCACAGACTTCCTGGGCAGGACATGTCTTCATAGTCTAAATCATGAAATGTTTCAATAAATTAATATAAATAATGTAATAAGTACTATATACAATATGAGCGGCCGATCTGTATGGGATTTACTTTTAAATCCCATACAGATTGGACGCGAATATTGTAATATTACTTATCGAATCCAACGATGTATATTTAGTGGATGTTTTACTATAATTTGGATGATAGGAAACAGTTTGGCCGAGAAAATCCAAGTTAAAGTTGAATGCAAATGAGGACGAATCTCTTGCCGATCTACAAATGTCTGCTACGCTTATGATTTCCATTGTATTTCCCTCATTAATTATTCATGAATTCGATAACATTATATACTCTATGTACAAGTAGTGATAGCAGTAAAGTGTTCCATTCTGAAATTGTACATGAGAAGAAAGGAAATCTTGCCATGTTCAATGTCAGACTGACTGAAACACAAGTAGTTTCCTTTGTTACCTTCACCAACATTTATTGGAATTGTTGAATGACCATAATGAATCATCAAAGGCACACCAGCATTAGATGAAGCAGCAAGGGCTCTCCTAATAATGTCAAGCAAAATAAACATTTCCATAATAGTCAAACTTTGCTTTATATTATTACAGTGTGACCCTCAAAACTGACCACCTGTAATGTATATGCATACAATGTACTTCTGTCACCATTATTAGCCAATCAGCTGCCATGATGAGACATTAGATATTGTTTTAGGTTGAGAGAGAAGTATGCTGTGAATACATTAAGGTTGTCACTGAGTTTGTAGCATAGAGTTGTTTTTGTATGAGTGGAAATCGAAGACATCTATTCAACCAATCACAGCTCACAAAATCATTGCTCAACCAATCAGTTTGCTTGGACACAACACAGTCACTGCACGGTACCGTCACCGCACTGCATGAACCATACCGTAACTTCCCACTCATACGAAAATGACTCTATAAAGTTTCACTGCACCTGAATGCCTCTTGTTCATTTTTTCCATCATTTGTAACAAAAGATGTCACTCTTATCTTGACTCCAACTGCAATGTCATTGTTGTCTTTGATACACTTGGCACACAAGTCAGCATCTACTTGGTTGAGAGAGTCACATTCACCCCCCTTATAACCTGAAACAGTTGCAAACAAAATATTATAGTGTGATCTCTGATCAAAATCAAAATTCTCCTTTGTTCTTTGTGAATTCTGGAGGAGAATTTGGATTCTGATCACAAATCACAAATCAACAGTGTGATCTCTGCTCAAAATCAAAATTCTCCTTTGTTCTCATTGAATTCTGGAGGAGAATTTGGATTCTGATCACAAATCACTTATACTGCTCATGCACAAACCCCATATATTTCAATACCCAAAAGTAACCACAGGCAAAATCTTAAGACCCCCTAAAAAAAATATTCCTGCATGCCAAAAGTAGACCCCATATTACCCATGATCCGAAACCACAGACCCAAACCATTATATCCAAATGTCACTACTCCATCCCCCACACCCATCCCCCCAAAATTCCTAAATATTATTAAACATTTCAACCCCCCCCCCCCCCCCCCCTCCCCCCCAATTGAATCTTGAGCTCCCTGTCACACTTCAAACCCCAAATACCTCACCCCAACGCCCTTGGGATAACCCCAAATATCCCATCCTAACCCCCTTTAGATAACCCCAAATACCCACCCCAACCCCCTTGGGATAACCCCAAATACCCCACCCCAACCCCCTTGGGATAACCCCAAATACCATACCACACCCCAACTCCCTTGGGATAACCCCAAATACCCCAGCCCAACCCCCTTGCCGGATAGATAGATATTTGGGATAACCTCAAATACCCCACCCCAACCCCCTTGGGATAAGGGGTGCAGTATACAAAAAGGACACGTTGGCCACACCATTTTAGTACCTTCCCCAGCACATCCTGCAGCACTGAGTCCATGTGAAGCAATGTGTACAAAGGCCAACACCCTTGTCTTGCTTCTTTCACAGATGTACTTGCGCAGACCTTGGAATGTATGTGCACCTAGATGAAATATAATCAATTCAAATTATTTGATCAGTTTATATACCATTTATTAGCATGCTTTATCGTAAAGCAGTTTGACCTTCCATAGCTTTCAAGCTTTCCCCACCCCTTCTGGGCAAAGATCTCCTGTCCACACCCCTCTTAAAAATATGTGCATGTAAGTCACCTGAAGGGTTGTCGATTGGTCCCCGCAAAAAGTAAGTCTCGCAAAATTTCGGTAAAATTTCTCGGGTCTCAAAGTCTCGGGTTTTTTTTCAAAAAAAGCCATCTTAGAGTCTTGAATTTTGAAAACAAAGGAAATGCCTTGTCTCGCAAAGTCTCACATTGACCATTCGATACCCCCACCTGATGTCCATGCATGTGTCATAATATTATTACCATTAGCTGCATGAACGTACCTGCACTCCCTGCGTCCACTACAGTGGTGACCCCCCTGGCCAGACAGGTATTGTCTGGGTTGACACCAAGCGGTGTAGCATACTCATATAAATGGGCATGCAAGTCAATCAAACCAGGCGTTACCAGACATCCACTTGCATCAAAGACTTCTTTAGGTTTGACATTGGCAGAGATATCTCCAACTCTTACTACCTTTCCATCCTGAATTATTACATTTGTAATCTTATCAACGTTATTTGCAGGATCTATGACTCTACCGTTTTGGATGACTAGGTCTGGATATGTGAATGACATCAGAATTCACGTGGTTAAATCGTGTGATTAATGGAGCTCGATCTGGAAACAAAGTGAATAGAAATTATGTCTGAATGGTTTTAATAGACCTCTTTAGCTTCGTATGTAAATTGCCCATTTGAAACCATGTGATGTAATCGCTTAAAGAGGTCTAATTGCTTGATTTCATTAGACGTTATTTCCGGTCTCGTGAGGAATTTTCATCAGCTGAATAAGCCAAGTCAGAGTTTAAGGATTACCGTGATTCCTGGAACCGAATCGGGATAAAATGTGTCCGAAGTGACTTTTTCTCCCATGTCTCTTGTATTTTTGCCGAGTTTTCTAGGAGCAATTTTCATCTCTTAGAATACGATTTTTGCCGAGAAAATACTCCAAGGTATGCATAAAGGTCTTCTTAATTCAACCTCATGTGTGATTTGTTAATCAAATTCTATTTTACGATAAAAATGCCCTTCGTTATACACGTAGTCGGGACGTAGTGAAGCCGTGAGAACTATGGCCAATCTACGGCCCCAAAACACAACTTTTTGATACTTTTTTGAGACAACTAATAGCACAAAGTGATAAACAACTCATAATCTTTATTATTTTCTGGAAAAAATGCCAAGAATCGACACAAAGACATGATTTAAAAGCGAAATCCAAACGTTGTGAAACTGACGATCGTTCAGTTGACACAGGAAGCCCAATCCGCTTCGAGGGTAAGCTTGTGGGCGATTTTAAACTACGTTTTTCAGTGGATTATCGTATTCAAATGAACATATAAGCGCTGTTAGAGTTACCTTGCAGTTGTATGTGACTAGTAAACAGGGAAAATACTTTATTAGTACAGAAAAAGTAGTGTAAAATGCTCCTAGAAAACTCGGCAAAAATACAAGAGACGGGAGAAAAAGTCACTTCGGGCACATTTTATCCCGATTCGGTTCCAGGAATCCGTAGTTACTAAAACCCGGAACCAGCCACAACCACAGGTAGCCCAAGCTATTAATGAGAGGCTTGTATCGAGCTATATATAAGAGTTTGTATGGGACCTTAGGCTCTGGTCCACTTAGTAGTAGGAGGAGAGCTCGGCTAAAAATCGCGGGATTTCCCTGAAATCGCTACCAGAGATCAATAAGGACACAAACAACACTACTGGAAGGTTAGAGTTTATTTGCCCTATTATTTACGGAATTATCGACCAGAGCCTAAGGTCCCATACAAACTCTTATATATAGCTCGATACAAGCCTCTCATTAATAGCTTGGGCTACCTGTGCCACAACGACCCACAACGACCCACAACGATCCACAACGATCCACAACGATCCAAAACGACCCACCAGTGATACCAAATATTATTAAACGATACAAAATCTCAAAAGTAAACAAGACCAAAATTCCCGGCACTCGCCGAATCGCCATTTGAACTCCAGTTACCGGTTTTACAAGTAGTTTCTTTGAGATGTGCTCATTCGGCGATAAAGCCGTACTTATTCCTTATACTGAATAAAAATACGAGATTCTGTTTAAAGAATTTCATAAAAATTATATCCACGATTTGTGCTGATCTCGGGTTCTGTCTGTGGCTAAAATGAAAACAATCAGGCGTTCCGCTACTGACATTTTGACATGTGAATGTGAGACATTTTACTGCATGAGACGACTTCGTTTATCTCTCGTGCAGTGGGAATACATGTAGTTCAGTCCGTAGTCATGGATGATCAAGGTAAGAAAACATTACGTTTTTAATGCTAATAGAGTTATTTTACTTAACCCGTGAAACAAAAATTACTTGATAAAGTGTAATAGTCCAATCAGACACACACAAAATGAAATTATTTTCGGTACCAATGATTTTAGTGATGATATAACTTAATAATGTATTTATTCTCAAGCAACAACAGGTTTACCTTGATCATGCATCCATGACTACGGACTGAACTATTCCCACATAAGGGATAAACGAAGTCGTCTCATGCAGTTCACATTCACATGTCAAATGGCGATTCGGCGAGTGCCGGGAATTTTGGTCTTGTTTACTTTTGAGATTTTGTATCGTTTAATAATATTTGGTATCACTGGTGGGTCGTTGTGGATCGTTGTGGGTCGTTGTGGATCGTTGTGGATCGTTGTGGGTCGTTGTGGGTCGTTGTGGCTGGTTCCGGGATTTAGTAACTACGTCCAGGAATCACGGTAATCCTTAAACTCTGACTTGGCTTATTGCACCTTTTCAATAGAATGGGAGGTTTTACGTGTACATGTGACGTAGTAGTGGCCGTCATATTCGTCAAGATCTACAAAATGTTCGAGCCTAACTTTCAAAGTCTGTTAGTTTTTCTTCAAGCAACTAGATGACATTTGTTTGTTTGTTTATAAGTAACTTATATTTGACAGATATTTAGACTTCACCGATCTAAAATTGAAGTTTTGAGCAAGTAAAATGACGGTTTGACGGCCACTTCGTGATAAATTGACGTCAGAAGAAGATTCCATAAAACCTCCCATACTCTCTGGTTGATAGCACATGGAAGGCAGTGTTTGCCCGTCATTTGAAGCAAATAATGAGATTCAAGGAGTTTTAACAGCTGATTGAAAGCCAGCAATTCACGAGCTGCAAGCTGTTTATACCATGTGACAAACGTAATGGCTATTAGCTTTTAAAATAAGTAAAGTAGAGTGATTTCTGAACAGAACACTATATAATGTTATATATGATCGTTCACAATATTTCCTTACCTCCTTGCCGACCTTGCCGTTTGACATCGACTAGCTCTTTACCAAATTCTCTTCGGCGGGACAGTGATCCCAGTGCTAAAACCACAGGGACTCCGTGTCAGTCTTTTTTTTGGACTGATAGACTATTAGGCCCTGTTTACAAGGAGGGAGGGTAACCCTAGCACTAGGGTTACCCTAGTACTAGGGTTACCCTAGCTCTCGTACGTTTCTTGTATTTTTCGCGTACGTGTTTACAAGGCTGGTAGGGTTACCCTACTGCTAGGGTAACCCTAGTACTTGGATAGGGTTACCCTACCCCCGGGGGGGGGGGCACTAAGGGTATTTTTGGGTAGGGGTGTGCCGCGGACACCTCAAAACCCTGACCCTATCCCAGACCTAAAATTTTGATTTTCCATACCCTATCCCAGACTAAAGCTTTAAAATGTACACCCTATCCCAGACTAAAGCTTAAAAATGTATACCCTATCCAGATTGAAAGCGTGCTAAAGGGATATGTAAATTGATAGCGACTGATAGTGGCGTTATTGCGGAAACCATACCCTATACCAGACCAAAACGTACCCGATCCCAGCCTAAAAAGGCAAAAAACGATACCCTACCCCAGACCTGGGAGCTCAAAAACCATACCCTATCCCGTGGCACATACCCGTATAGCGTATATAGGGGAGTACCCCCCCCGGGACCCTACCACTAGGGTTATCTTTTTCCCTTGTAAACGGTTTTGCCCGAGTTAACTCGCCTACCCGGGACAACTTTTACTGGTTTCCAGGCCTTTTCAATCGACGAGTACAATTTGGCGGTTGATCAAGACAGTGGCGTCAGAAGCGTTTAGAAAAGCGAAAAGTAGGGCCAATGACACTGAGCTAAAAACAAAAGGAAAAGTAGCCCGAAAAGATAAAAAGACGTGGAGCGACATTTTTCATAAGACATTTTGTGTATTATACAAGAATATAAGTCGTCGTACGACTTTAAAAGCCTCGACTTTTTTCATTTCCGCCATTTTGTTTGTTATGACGAAGGACCTGACGAAGCCTTGCGCGGTTACCAAGCAATTGAATTGACTCGAGGAGAAGGGTAACCCTAGTCTAGAAATTTCGCTTGTAAACCCGGGCTATCTTTGACCCTAGTACTAGGGTAACCCTAGCCTGCGAATACAGCCGCTTTTTTACGCTCGCCACAGGGGTCTCCCGAAAGAAGCGTCTGCGGAGTGAGGCCCAAATTCCTGTACTGTGACCTCTGAGGTCATGACAGCTCGTGTTGTAAACACTAATTCCAAACGGCCTGAGTTTGTTGATTCGGCAATCAAAATTATTGTAGAACATCATTTTATTCATCTGTGCATATGATAAGTCCGATACAATCGCCCGCGGCTCGACATTGTAATATTTTGTTCAGGTCGTTGAGTTTAATTTATGCAAATAATGCGATTACCAGCAAGCTGACCAATCAGCTTCGTGGACCAGAATCGGGTCCAAAATGACGTCACAGTACAGGAATTTGGGCCTCACTCCGCAGACGCTTCTTTCGGGAGACCCCTGTGGCGAGCGTAAAAAAGCGGCTGTATTCGCAGGCTAGGGTAACCCTAGTGCTAGGGTTACCCTCCCTCCTTGTAAACAGGGCCTTAGAAATAAAATACGTGTATAAAACAAAGCTCTTTTTAAAGCTATTTTAGATTTACACTTGATTAAATGTAATTTATTTGCACATGAAATAATATGAAAAACGACGAGAGAAAAAAAAATAGAACATTTTCCCGCCTTTTTTGCTCTTTGGCGCAACGCGTCGTCGCGTTTGTCGAGGAACCAGCGCTAGAGGCATTCCGGCTTCTGACAGACCAGTCGCACGAATGAAAGTCAAAAGAAAAAGTCAAAAACTTCAGGTAAAAACTGAGTTAAACCTGCAGTATGGACGTTGTTGAAAGGCTAAGGACGTAAGGTATGAAAAGAGATAATATTTCTAAATTTATTTTTGATAGTTAAGTCTTATGCTAAAATTTGTCGTTGTTTTATCGAGTAAAGTTCGCAGTAAACTAGCTCACTGTAATTTGTAAAGCCGAATCCGAGCATGTTTTCCTTGTCAAGGAAAACTTGCTCGTCTAGACGACAAAATTAAAGCATCCCCAATTTTTCCTTGTCAAGGAAAACTTGCTCGTGTAGATGACAAAAAAAATTCAATTTTTCCTTGTCAATGAAAACTTGTTCGTGTGAGATGTATCAGTTGGTAGATATTCCTTTGAGAGGGAAGCAAAATGAATCTGTTAGCCGAGGTACTAAGTAAACTCATGCAGTAAATTGTAGCTATAAATGAGGATTGAGGTATTTGGAATATATAGTTAGGGGGCATTTGAGCATCTATTGCGCGCGTTGGTGGGATTTCGTCACGACGGCTGCAAAGGAGACTATAGTTCTCCCGCCTTTTCGTAAAGTTTGAATTCTGAAGAAGTTCGCTGTTTTTAATTACCCTGCGAGCAGAGGTTCCTTTTCGTCTTTCTATGTTCACTGAGTCTTTACTTTAACTTTTGCTGAACGGCTTTCTGTTCAGTTTGACTTTTACCTTGCTGTTCTTGTAGCTTAGAATGTTTCTCAGTAAAGTATCTTATTTCAATATAGGATGATATTATTATATAGTATTAGTTATTCGATGTATGTGTACAGTACTGAATACTAAATGAACAGTAAATTTCTCGTGTAATATATCGCTCTTGTTTCATTGAGTTCCAACTAATCCAACTGAACGGCAGCATAACATTTACTCACATGGATTGATTTGATGCCAATAAGAATTGAACTGGACTTTCCAAAGCACTATCAAAAGATGTCTCAAAAGTACAGTATATAGTACTTACAGTCTATAGGTATTTGATCGTGAATCCACTAACAGTCAGTGGGGAATGGTTGTTGCCAGACTGAAATGAGAAGGAACTCAGTTGCGGTGGAAGGATTAATGGACAAGCCTGGGATTTATCTGCTCTGCGGCTTGTATTAATTTGAGAGATGGAAAATTATTCAGCACAAAAATTGTAATCAACTCAAGAAAGTCCTTTTGGAGTGGAGTGTGATAGTATATTTCCCTTCCCTACCCCACTGGGGTTCAGGTGTGACTGCCTCCTTCCTGCCGCCGGGATTATTTGTATGATTTAAATTTAAGACCATGTAATGATTGTAGATTGAGTTCTAATGTTATATGCATGAAGAAACAAGTCAATGGAAGAATATATTCGAACGATCAAAAACTGACGTTTATGTTAAAGCAGTAGATTTGTAGCAGAGTTTGTGCTGATCTTGCACTTCAGCTATAGCTGGTGTAAAATAATAGTTCAAGCAAACTTAGGGCAGTATTGAATAATGGAAAGTTCTATCAGCTAAGTTTAAGTACTACAAGTACATAATTCACTTACTAATTGATGTGAAACAAGCTCAAACTCTCATCGCTTCGCTCTCTTCTCTCTCGATCTGGCCGCCATATTATTTTCGTCCCCAGTGCCGACTTCGCGTGAGCTCTATAATTTGCCCTTTCCTACTCCCCCAAAATACCACAATAGACCGCAGTCGTAAGAATATGAAATTCATGAATCATAATGCTTTCTAAAGTCCCAGAGGAGATCTTTAGATAGACTTGAGTCTGATTGGATCGAATATTTCCCAGAGGATTCGGGACCTAGGTATTAGCATGACAATGACACTTCGCCGAATGGACTACCTCAAGTAGACATAATATTATATGTGTGTCTAGATAGAGCAACGGTCTAATAGAGGATATCCAAAAGTTTATGGCTTAGGGACCGGATATCCCCTCCCTCCCTGGCCTTTTGGTTATGACTTAGTTTTATATAGCACCGGGATAGCGCGGGTGGGGCCGAAATCTTCACCCTCTACGTAAGCCGATTCGATGTCTCAGCTTCTCAGAATGTCTCGGGAGAATCGTCCCATTTTTTGATTTTCTATTAAATTTTTCTTTTTCATTGACAGGGGGTGCCGCGTTACTAATGATTCAGCATAGATCCGAAGGTCGTGGGTTCGACTCTCGTAACGGAAGACTTTCAAATTTCTTTTTTTTTTTTCGTTTTGCATTTTAGTGCTTGAAAGTCGGGTTTATAAATATATTGTGACTTTATTCTAAAAAGAAAACATTACTTTTTAAATCTTAGCCTCCAGCAACATTGTACTGGGATTCCTGTGTCGAAAATAGCGAAATACACAGGGAAAAAAACACTCCAAAAGCCATTTTTCGCCACAGAAGCCCTCAGCACAGCATCATTAAGCGTGACTGGCGTGGTAGGAGGCCGTTCTTCTGAAAGAATCCAGGGGTGAGATGTGATTTCACGATGACGAATCGCCAAAGCTGCTTGCAGAGATTGCGACTCTGGTCTATCTGTGGTGGATTCCAGGACCTACTAAGGCAGTTTTGGCGACTTTCGACATGTAAAGAATGCAACCGGTGCTATAGTTTGCCTGTAGGTCAGGGTGGCAAAAAACTTTTTTTTAAAATACATCAAAGGGGAAATGCTGCCTGTCGCGCACGTGTAGTTCCGTGATTTCTGGGTTAACGCTAATCGGCCTTCGTAAATCTAACCAGCACGGCCTCACAAAGATCTTTTAAAAGTGATTTTTATTCATGAATCGTGACTACATTAGTGACACGTATAAAGATCGTACTTTTATGTAGTGTGCCACACTAGTCTGAATTCTGATCATACGATTACATGTGTGTAATAAATACTGAAGTGAAATGAATGATGGATGATCGAATGATGATGATCAGGATTAATATTCAGTTGAAAATGCGTGACATATGATGAGTGTATAGTGCTAATAGAAAAAAAATGGATACATGATACATGGTGGATGTTGTTGATGAAAAGTGGATGTAAATGAAGATAGATGGCACAAATATGATTAATGATGCTGATGATATACATGGTGCATGGTGTTGGTTGAACTGAGTGGATGATAAATGAGGATAGATGGTACTAATATGATTATGATGTTGATGAAACTTTGATGATATACATGGCGGATGATGTTGATGAAAATGGATGATAAATGAGGATAGATGGCGCACTGAATATGATGGCACTAATATCATTAATGATACTGATGAAACTTTGATGATATACATGGTGGATGATAAATGGATGATAAATGAGGATAGGTGGCACTAATATGATTAATGATGCTGATGAAACATTGATGATATACATAGTGGATGATGTTGATGAAAAATGGATGGTAAATGAGGATAGATGGCACTAGTATGATGATATACATGGTGGATGATGTTGATGAAAAGTGGATGGTAAATGAGGATTGATGGTGCTAGTATGATTAATGATGCTGATGATATACATGGTGGATGATGTTAATGAAAAGTGGATGGTAAATGAGGATAGATGATGCTAGTATGATTAATGATGCTGATGAAACATTGATGATATACATGGTGGATGATGTTAATGAAAAGTGGATGGTAAATGAGGATAGATGATGCTAGTGTATGATTAATGATGCTGATGAAACATTGATGATATACATGGTGGATGATGTTGATGAAAAGTGGATGATAAATGGGATAGATGGTGATAGTATGATTAATGATGCTGATGATATACATGGTGGATGATGTTGATGAGAAATGGATGATCAATGAGGATAGATGATGCTAGTATGATTAATGATGCTGATGATATACATAGTGGATGATGTTGATGAGAAATGGATGATAAATGAGGATAGATGATGCTAGTATGATTAATGATGCTGATGAAACATTGATGATATACATGGTGGATGATTTTGATGAGAAATGGATGATAAATGAGGATAGATGGTGCTAGTATGATTAATGATGCTGATGAAACATTGATGATATACATGGTGGATGATGTTGATGAGAAATGGATGATAAATGAGGATAGATGATGCTAGTATGATTAATGATGCTGATGAAACATTGATGATATACATGGTGGATGATGTTAATGAAAAGTGGATGGTAAATGAGGATAGATGATGCTAGTGTATGATTAATGATGCTGATGAAACATTGATGATATACATGGTGGATGATGTTGATGAAAAGTGGTGGTTGGTAAATGAGGATAGATGATGCTAGTATGATTAATGATGCTGATGATATACATGGTGGATGATGTTGATGAAAAGTGGATGGTAAATGAGGATAGATGATGCTAGTATGATTAATGATGCTTATGATATACATGGTGGATGATGTTAATGAAAAGTGGATGGTAAATGAGGATAGATGATGCTAGTATGATTAATGATGCTGATGATATACATGGTGGATGATGTTGATGAGAAATGGATGATAAATGAGGATAGATGGCACTAGTATGATTAATGATGCTGATGAAACATTGATGATATACATGGTGGATGATGTTGATGAAAAATGGATGGTAAATGAGGATAGATGGCACTAGTATGATTAATTATGCTGATGATATACATGGTGGATGATGTTGATGAAAAGTGGATGATAAATGGGATAGATGGTGATAGTATGATTAATGATGATGCTGATGATATACATGGTGGATGATGTTGATGAGAAATGGATGATCAATGAGGATAGATGATGCTAGTATGATTAATGATGCTGATGAAACATTGATGATATACATAGTGGATGATGTTGATGAGAAATGGATGATAAATGAGGATAGATGATGCTAGTATGATTAATGATGCTGATGAAACATTGATGATATACATGGTGGATGATTTTGATGAGAAATGGATGATAAATGAGGATAGATGGTGCTAGTATGATTAATGATGCTGATGAAACATTGATGATATACATGGTGGATGATGTTGATGAGAAATGGATGATAAATGAGGATAGATGATGCTAGTATGATTAATGATGCTGATGAAACATTGATGATATACATGGTGGATGATGTTAATGAAAAGTGGATGGTAAATGACGATAGATGATGCTAGTATGATTAATGATGCTGATGAAACATTGATGATATACATGGTGGATGATGTTAATGAAAAGTGGATGGTAAATGAGGATAGATGATGCTAGTGTATGATTAATGATGCTGATGAAACATTGATGATATACATGGTGGATGATGTTGATGAAAAGTGGATGATAGATGGTGATAGTATGATTAATGATGCTGATGATATACATGGTGGATGATGTTGATGAGAAATGGATGATCAATGAGGATAGATGATGCTAGTATGATTAATGATGCTGATGAAACATTGATGATATACATAGTGGATGATGTTGATGAAAAATGGATGATAAATGAGGATAGATGATGCTAGTATGATTAATGATGCTGATGAAACATTGATGATATACATGGTGGATGATGTTAATGAAAAGTGGATGGTAAATGACGATAGATGATGCTAGTATGATTAATGATGCTGATGAAACATTGATGATATACATGGTGGATGATGTTAATGAAAAGTGGATGGTAAATGAGGATAGATGATGCTAGTGTATGATTAATGATGCTGATGAAACATTGATGATATACATGGTGGATGATGTTGATGAAAAGTGGATGATAGATGGTGATAGTATGATTAATGATGCTGATGATATACATGGTGGATGATGTTGATGAGAAATGGATGATCAATGAGGATAGATGATGCTAGTATGATTAATGATGCTGATGAAACATTGATGATATACATAGTGGATGATGTTGATGAGAAATGGATGATAAATGATGAGGATAGATGATGCTAGTATGATTAATGATGCTGATGAAACATTGATGATATACATGGTGGATGATGTTGATGAGAAATGGATGATAAATGAGGATAGATGATGCTAGTATGATTAATGATGCTGATGAAACATTGATGATATACATGGTGGATGATGTTAATGAAAAGTGGATGGTAAATGAGGATAGATGATGCTAGTATGATTAATGATGCTGATGAAACATTGATGATATACATGGTGGATGATGTTAATGAAAAGTGGATGGTAAATGAGGATAGATGATGCTAGTGTATGATTAATGATGCTGATGAAACATTGATGATATACATGGTGGATGATGTTGATGAAAAGTGGTTGGTAAATGAGGATAGATGATGCTAGTATGATTAATGATGCTGATGATATACATGGTGGATGATGTTAATGAAAAGTGGATGGTAAATGAGGATAGATGATGCTAGTATGATTAATGATGCTGATGATATACATGGTGGATGATGTTGATGAAAAGTGGATGGTAAATGAGGATAGATGGTGCTAGTATGATTAATGATGCTGATGAAACATTGATGATATACATGGTGGATGATGTTGATGAAAAGTGGATGGTAAATGAGGATAGATGATGCTAGTATGATTAATGATGCTGATGATATACATGGTGGATGATGTTATTGAAAAATGGATGGTAAATGAGGATAGATGATGCTAGTATGATTAATGATGCTGATGATATACATGGTGGATGATGTTGATGAAAAGTGGATGATAAATGAAGATAAATGATGCTAGTATGATTAATGATGATGCTGATGAAACATTGATGATATACATGGTGGATGATGTTGATGAAAAGTGGATGGTAAATGAGGATAGATGATGTTAGTATGATAATAATGATGCTGATGAAACATTGATGATATACATGGTGGATGATGTTGATGAAAAGTGGATGGTAAATGAGGATAGATGATGCTAGTATGATTAATGATGCTGATGATATACATGGTGGATGATGTTAATGAAAAGTGGATGGTAAATGAGGATAGATGATGCTAGTATGATTAATGATGCTGATGATATACATGGTGGATGATTTTGATGAGAAATGGATGATAAATGAGGATAGATGGTGCTAGTATGATTAATGATGCTGATGAAACATTGATGATATACATGGTGGATGATGTTGATGAGAAATGGATGATAAATGAGGATAGATGATGCTAGTATGATTAATGATGCTGATGAAACATTGATGATATACATGGTGGATGATGTTGATAAGAAATGGATGATAAATGAGGATAGATGATGCTAGTATGATTAATGATGCTGATGAAACATTGATGATATACATGGTGGATGATGATGATGCTGATGATATACATGGTGGATGATGTTGATGAAAAGTGGATGGTAAATGAGGATAGATGGCGCTAGTATGATTAATGATGCTGATGATATACATGGTGGATGATGTTGATGAAAAGTGGATGGTAAATGAGGATAGATGGTGCTAGTATGATTAATGATGCTGATGAAACATTGATGATATACATGGTGGATGATGTTAATGAAAAGTGGATGGTAAATGAGGATAGATGATGCTAGTATGATTAATGATGCTGATGAAACATTGATGATATACATGGTGGATGATGTTAATGAAAAGTGGATGGTAAATGAGGATAGATGATGCTAGTGTATGATTAATGATGCTGATGAAACATTGATGATATACATGGTGGATGATGTTAATGAAAAGTGGATGGTAAATGAGGATAAATCGATTGTGCTAGTATGCGTAAGGATGATAATGAACTTTTGATGATATACATGGTGAATGATGATGATGAAATGTGGATGGCAAACGGAGGATAGATGGCGCTAATATGATTATTGATGATAATGAAGCGATGATGATATACATACTGATAGTGGATGATGTTGATGAGAAATGGATGGTAAATGAGAATAAATCGATGGTGCTAGTATGATTAATGATGTTGATGATATATATGGTGGATGATGTTGATGAAAAGTGGATGGTAAATGAGGATAGATGGCGCTAATATGATTAATGATGATAATGAAGCGATGACGATATGCATACTGATAGTGGATGATGTTGATGAGAAAATGATGGTAAATGAGGATAAATCGATGGTGCTAATATGAGTAAGGATGATATTGATGATATACATCGGTGAATGATGGTGACGAAACGTGGATGATAATCGGAGGATAGATGATGCTAGTATGAGTAATGATGCTGATGAACCTTTGAAGATATGCATGGATGATGTTGATGAAAAATGGATGATAAATGATAGATGGTGCTAGTATGATTAATGATGCTGATGAACCTTTGATGATATACATGGTGAATGATGTGGATGCAAATTGGATGATAAATGAAGATAGTCATGGTGCTAGTATGATTACTGATGGTAATGAATCTTTGAAGATATACATGGATGATGTTGATGAAAAATGGATGATAAATGAGGATAGATAGCGCTAGTATGGATGATGATGGTAAATTGATGAACGAGGACCATACATGTGTTTGATCATGGATGGCAGTTAATGGCATGGGTGATCGGTGGAAAGTGGATGTCGTTTGATGATGGAAGATTCCACGAAATCATTAATGTTGTGTAATGGACGATGGCTGGTGATCAATGCTATATGGATATTAAATGAGTAATGATGGATTATTTGAGTTGAGTATGACACATGTTTGTGAAACCTGCCAGACAAATAAGTGATGATGATGATATTGATGAGGTTGACTAAGTTTATCAAATGATAATTTTATTATGGTTAATGATATGATATATGTTACAATTGCGTTCAGCATGATAATGATAATAACGATGATGATGATAATGCTGCTGTCGTGGTTGTTGTTGTTGCTGCTGGTGAAACTGACGCGATATGATAGTTTTATGGCCAGATGGTAATGTTGGATGATGCGATTGCCATGGAGGTGACTTTGAATTGGTGACAATTCTTGTGATAATTATACAGATGATGATGATGATGATGTTGGTGAAACTGACGATGACCATATGATAGTTTTATGACCAGATGGTAATGTTGGATGATGCAATTGCCATAGTGATGACGTTGAATTGTGACAATAGTTGTGATGATTATGCAGATGATGATGATGATGATGATGTTGGTGAAACTGACGATGACCATATGATAGTTTTATGACCAGATGGTAATGTTGGATGATGCAATTGCCATAGTGGTGACGTTGAATTGTGACAATAGTTGTGATGATTATACAGATGATGATGATGATGATGATGATGTTGGTGAAACTGACGATGACCATGTGATAGTTTTATGACCAGATAGTAATGTTGGATAATGCGATTGCCATGGAGGTGACTTTGAATTGTGACAATAGTTGTGATGATTATGCAGATGATGATGATGATGATGATGATGTTGGTGAAACTGCCGATGACCATATGATAGTTTTATGACCAGATGGTAATGTTGGATGATGCGATTGCCATAGTGGTGACGTTGAATTGTGACAATAGATGATGATGATGTGATGTTGGTGTGATGATGATATGACCAGATAGTAATGTTGGATGATGATGATGTGATGATGATGATGATGATGATGATGATGATGATGATGATGATGATGATGATGATGATGATGATAGTGTGTGTGACGATGTTGCATGGTACTTATGATAAAGATGAATATATAGTGACAATAATTTGAGATGATGGTAGCCGTGGTGAAGGTCGTAATGTTGATAATGATTGTGATGGTGACGATGACCATTGTATTGATGGTGCTGATAATAGACACGCGATGATTGTGCTGATAATAGTGATGATGATAATGATTGTGATGGTGACGATGACCATTGTATTGATGGTGCTGATAATAGACACGCGATGATTGTGCTGATAATAGTGATAATGATTGTGATGGTGACGATGACCATTGTATTGATGGTGCTGATAATAGACACGCGATGATTGTGCTGATAATAGTGATGATGATAATGACGATGGTATAATGAGGATGATAATGATGCTAATGATCTGATGATGGTAACAATAATCATGGTGATAATTAAAATGAATATTTTTGTGTTGATGATAGTGATGATGATGATAATAATAGCGATGGTAATGATGATGATGATGATGATGGTAATGACGATTATAAAACCGTCGATTATATGACGGTTGTGGTTGTATTGCCAACCTAAATATTTATGATGAGCGTGTTGGTGATAGTGAAGATGATGCCGATGATGATGGCGTTGGTAATGAGTATGCTAATGATGATGATTATTATAATAAAACGATGATGATGAAATGACGGTTGTGATTGTGATGTCAACCTAAATATTTGATGATGAACGTGTTGATGATGCTGCTGCTGATGATGATGATAAGACGGTAATGATGAAATGACGGTTGTGATTGTGATGTCAACCTAAATATTTGATGATGAACGTGTTGATGATGCTGCTGCTGCTGATGATGATCAGACGGTAATGATGAAAATGACGGTTGTGATTGTGATGTCAACCTAAATATTTGATGATGAACGTGTTGATGATGCTGCTGATGATGATAAGACGGTAATGATGAAAATGACGGTTGTGATTGTGAAGTCAACCTAAATATTTATGATGAACTTGTTGATGATAGTGATGATGATGGTTCATGATAGTAATGACGATGCTAATGATGATGATGATGATAATGACGGGTGGCGATGAAAATGAAGGTTGTGGTTGTACTTCAACCTAAATATTTACGATGAGCGTGTTAATGATAGTGATTATGGTGATATTAATGATAATGATTGTGTATGAGGATGATGATGATAATGACGGGTGGCGATGAAAATGACGATGTGCGTGTTGATGATGGTAATGATGATAGTATTAATGATGGTAATGATGATGATGACGGATGGCGATGAAGATTGTGATTGTACTTCAACCTACATATTTACGACATGAGCGTGTTGATGATGGTCGGTGATGGTGATGGCAATGAGGATGGTGATGAAAATGACGATGAAAATGACGACGAGCGTGTTGATGATATTGATGGTAATGATGATGATGATAATGACGGGTGACGATGAAAATGACGATGTGCGTGTTGATGATGGTAATGATGATAGTATTAATGATGGTAATGATGATGATGATAATGACGGATGGCGATGAAGATTGTGATTGTACTTCAACCTACATATTTACGACATGAGCGTGTTGATGATGGTCGGTGATGGTGATGGCAATGAGGATGGTGATAAAAATGACGATGAAAATGACGACGAGCGTGTTGATGATATTGATGGTAATGATGATGATGATAATGACGGGTGACGATGAAAATGACGATGTGCGTGTTGATGATGGTAATGATGATAGTATTAATGATGGTAATGATGATGATGATAATGACGGATGGCGATGAAGATTGTGATTGTACTTCAACCTACATATTTACGACATGAGCGTGTTGATGATGGTCGCCTTGGTCGGTGATGGTGATGGCAATGAGGATGGTGATGGAAATGACGATGAAAATGACGACGAGCGTGTTGATGATATTGATGGTAATGATGATGATGATAATATGACGGGTGGCGATGAAAATGACGATGTGCGTGTTGATGACATTTACGATGATCGTGTTGGTGCCGGATAGTGATGATGATGATGATGATGATGATGATGATGAAGATGATGATAAATCTCACAGTTGTGATTGTGCTGGCAACCTAAACCTTACCAAATGTACAAATGAAAATATGATTTATGAAATGAACGATTTGAAAGAATAAATATGCCGGTCTATAAAACATAGAATAAATCAAAGGTATTCAATGTTATAGATCAACTGATTCCAACTATACTATATATACTTCTTCTGTAACGCCGCAAAAGCCCAGCAATGACAGCAAAACAATTTCCGCGTTATCATTATGATTACGTCTCTGTGTAAGCTTGCGCAGTCTTTTCAAGCGAACCCTCTATGATTCGTGATAAGAGCGGAGAGGAACAGGCATTTAAATATCCACCCTCCATAATTTTTAAGCCATTTTTCTCCCTCCTCCCTGTTTGTTTGGTTGTTTCTCCCTCCTCCCTCTACATTTTTAGCCATTTCTCCCTCCTCCCTGATCCGTTCCTCTCCGCTCTGATAAATACTGTAGTTTATCCATTTTGTTTATAACTTGCTCTTGCTCTTTCTTTTCTTCTTGCTTTGTTTCTTTACTTTTAATTTCCTTTGTTTAGATATAGCTGGCAATGGAAAGGAATACTTTGTTAGACTTTGAAAAAATACTCTACAGTCGCATCGTAACATTTTGAAGTAAGTAAGTAAGACTTTATTTAAAGAGGGTAACACGTGACAGTATAGAAGTAACTGATAAACTTGTGGCCCTAACAAATTTAAATCAACATATGACTCAGTGAATTTCTATAAGCGGACTGAAAACCTGCCGCCTGCTTCCTGAAAGGCAGATTTGTCAATTGTACTAATAGATCTTTCGATATTTAATTAATTGCATAATCGCTGTCGGGTTGAAAATGCTGAGACCGAAAGGATGGATGGGAAATCAGTTCATGACCCGCATTACATACTATACGAGTTATTTAACTAAGATCCTGCAAGTCTGGATAAAAAGGTCGATGATTTGACGGTGTTATTTGAGAGTTTTAATTTCCCAGAATTCCTTTTGGTCATGACCTCTTGTGCTTGCGCTTATGCTTGCGCCAGGCCCGTTTTCACAGTGAAATAAGACCTCTTGTGCTTACGCTTATGCTTGTGCCAGGCCCGTTTTCACAGTGAAATAAGACCTCTTGTGCTTGCGCTTATGCTTGCGCCAGGCCTGTTTTCACAGTGAAATAAGACCTCTTGTGCTTGCGCTTATGCTTGTGCCAGGCCCGTTTTCACAGTGAAATAAGACCTCTTGTGCTTACGCTTATGCTTGTGCCAGGCCCGTTTTCACAGTGAAATAAGACCTCTTGTGTTTGCGCTTATGCTTGCGCCAGGCCCGTTTTCACAGTGAAATAAGACCTCTTGTGATTGCGCTTATGCTTGTGCCAGCCCCGTTTTCACAGTGAAATAAGACCTCTTGTGCTTGCGCTTATGCTTGTGCCAGGCCCGTTTTCACAGTGAAATAAGACCTCTTGTGCTTGCGCTTATGGTTGTGTCAGGCCCGTTTTCACAGTGAAATAAGACCTCTTGTGCTTGCGCTTATGCTTGCGCCAGGCCCGTTTTCACAGTGAAATAAGACCTCTTGTGATTGCGCTTATGCTTGTGCCAGCCCCGTTTTCACAGTGAAATAAGACCTCTTGTGATTGCGCTTATGCTTGTGCCAGCCCCGTTTTCACAGTGAAATAAGACCTCTTGTGCTTGCGCTTATGCTTGTGCCAGGCCCGTTTTCACAGTGAAATAAGACCTCTTGTGCTTGCGCTTATGGTTGTGTCAGGCCCGTTTTCACAGTGAAATAAGACCTCTTGTGCTTGCGCTTATGCTTGCGCCAGGCCCGTTTTCACAGTGAAATAAGACCTCTTGTGCTTGCGCTTATGCTTGTGCCAGGCCCGTTTTCACAGTGAAAAAAGACCTCTTGTGATTGCGCTTATGCTTGTGCCAGCCCCGTTTTCACAGTGAAATAAGACCTCTTGTGATTGCGCTTATGCTTGTGCCAGCCCCGTTTTCACAGTGAAATAAGACCTCTTGTGCTTGCGCTTATGCTTGTGCCAGGCTCGTTTTCACAGTGAAATAAGACCTCTTGTGCTTGCGCTTTATGCTTGCGCCAGGCCCGTTTTCACAGTGAAATAAGACCTCTTGTGCTTGCGCTTATGCTTGTGCCAGGCCCGTTTTCACAGTGAAAAAAGACCTCTTGTGATTGCGCTTATGCTTGTGCCAGCCCCGTTTTCACAGTGAAATAAGACCTCTTGTGATTGCGCTTATGCTTGTGCCAGCCCCGTTTTCACAGTGAAATAAGACCTCTTGTGCTTGCGCTTATGCTTGTGCCAGGCCCGTTTTCACAGTGAAATAAGACCTCTTGTGCTTGCGCTTATGCTTGCGCCAGGCCCGTTTTCACAGTGAAATAAGACCTCTTGTGCTTGCGCTTATGCTTGTGCCAGGCCCGTTTTCACAGTGAAAAAAGACCTCTTGTGATTGCGCTTATGCTTGCGCCAGGCCCATTTTCACAGTGAAATAAGGCTGTGCTTGCGCTTATGCTTGCGCCAGGCCCGTTTTCACAGCCAGTTAAATAAGGCCACTTGTGCATGCGCTTATGCTTGTGCCAGGCCCGTTTTCACAGTGAAATAAGACCTCTTGCGCTTATGCTTGCATCGCAAGTGAAAATCTGGCTCTTATTATCACTGGTCATAGACACGCCTTAATAAAGTTAATTTTTCTTACCAAAAGGTGATCGCCATGTTTCACTTCGACGACAGCAGTGACAGCAGTGACAACAGTGACATGGATGGTGGCAGCAGCAGTGACAACACTGATGACAACATGGGTGACAAATACACGCACAGGCCGGTTGCTCTTCGTGCTTAGGGCAGCAGACACCACCTGTCAATCAATGGAATCATAGGTAAGATTGGAATAGTATAGATCTTATATTAATATAATTATATTTTAGTTATATTATTTTATAATGCGCAGTTGAAAATACTCCAATTGAAGGGCTCCCTGCAAGAACAGCGTAAGTGATCTCTGATCAAAATCTAAATTCTCCTTGAGATTCTTTGAATTTCAAAGGAGAATTTGGGTTTTAATCACAAGTCACTTACTCCGTCTTGCAGGGACCCCTTCAATTGATACTTGCACTATACAAGTCAATCAATTATTATTATAAATTGGAATAATATACATGACTGAAAAAAAATACTCGATTCTGATTGGCTTAGAGCAGTGCAATTGAAAACAGTGCAATTTTTTTCATGACTATTATGAATTGGTAATCATACGATTTCTCATTCAATTTGGACTAATTTACACTCGTGTTTTAGAGTGATTTTCAATGATAAATCCGTGAATCACACTTTAGCGTATTTAGCACTAATACACTCTAATTCCATTGTGTTCTTTTGTTGTCACTCAAGTTGACTAGAGTGATTCCAATAAACCTGGGCACTACTAATTAGCTGTCAGTGTTTATTAGATGCAAAGAAACTAAAGAAAACAAAAGAGTGAGTGTCTAATAGTGTGTAT
Organism: Actinostola sp. cb2023; assembly: GCA_033675265.1. Classification (NCBI taxonomy): domain Eukaryota; kingdom Metazoa; phylum Cnidaria; class Anthozoa; order Actiniaria; family Actinostolidae; genus Actinostola; species Actinostola sp. cb2023. Next base: position 61,214 of record JAUJYZ010000158.1, read on the forward strand.
TGGTGTAGTTAGTAATGCCCAGGTTTATTGGAATCACTCTATTACACTCTAAAAATTGCACTTTGTTTCACGGGTTTCAGTTATGAGAATCACTCTATCAAACTGAGTCAAAAACACACTCGTGCAAATGATTTCCAAATTGAACTCGAAACCGTATGATTACCTCTACAAATGATACGATTATATAACAATTTACATTATAAGAAACTGTTAAAATTACAATAATTTTATCAATCAATCAATACAATTATAATTATAATATAAGAAATTACTGTGTAATTAATTATTAGGTAAGGTAAAATTACAAGGTAAGCTTGGAATAGTATAGATCTTAAAATCCGATATTATAGAGAGAAGCGCGTCCTGGCGACGTCTTCTCCAACTTAGCGCAGTCGACATGACGTATGGAAGAGCTGCAAATAGCTTCCGGCTGAACGTACATGGCGTAAATCCAAAGTTTTCTATATGGAATCGTTTTCGTATGAGATGGAAACCTACGGTACGGTGATACTCAAATGGCTTCCTTCTGGTCAATCAAAAAGCGTGCTGATGCATCTCATCCAATCAAATTATTTCAATACGGCACGGTACCGTAACTTTCCCACTCATCTGAAAACGACTTTAATGCGCGGTCCATTGGCTGTATTTGATTGGTTACTTACATGGTTGGTAGCAAACAGGAACTCGTACCCATTCCACATGGGGTTTAATACCCTTCCAGCAAACACAACTACATCCACCTAAAACAACGCAACATTTATAGAATTGTACTTTAAAACTGAGATATCTTAGAATGTGCATGCCAGATTTAATCTTAACAAACAGCATTTTCAAATGAGGAGTCTACTGGCAACCCGTTCTCTAGTTGGGGAAGGTCCCATCACCTTTGATCCTGTTCTGACACTGCAGATTTCTGCCCCTCCCACGTCGCCCTCCGCCAAGTAAATTTCTCTGATCATGATACTCTTCGTCAGCTGGATTTTCTTCTTCTTCCGGCTCCTGGTCTTCCTCTGGAGCACCATCATCTTGTCTAAGCTCGTCATCCTCATACCTTGGCCTCTTTCGCCTAGGTCTTCCATAATGGTAGCCATTTGGAGGTGGTGGCAAGCTATAGCCTTCAGCGTTGAGTGGGGGAACTTGGCTTTCCTCTGTTTGAGGAGTGGCACCTCTTGCTCCCAATGGAATAAGTGGAAGGCTGTTACTGAAAAGTGGTGACTTGTAGGGTGATCGCGCTCGTGAGGTTGATGGGAGTTGTGGTAGAGGGTTTATCATGGGTACTGTTTGCGGTGCCGTTGCTAACGCTTGAGGTGCAAATGTTTGGTCTGGAGGCTTTGGTTTTACGCCTAGTAGTTTTCCTAAGATCTGCTCTGCAGTAGGAACGTCTGTCTTAGTTGAGCTTTGACCTTCGATAATAATAAGAAAATCCGATTTAATCGAGCAAATCAATGCCGTGCATTACACACAATACCTACACAATCTAGTAGATTTCAGATATGTATGTGACTGGCACTGCCGGACATTACTCAGAGCCATAACATATATCTACCTTAAAAAATAGTACGTTCTTATAGAGCGCATTTCACAATGTCTCAATGCGCTTTACAACCGATGGAGGACTTTTTCGGGCTGCATATGAAGGCACCTACGGCAGCCGAGCAGCTTACAATCATGAGGAGTTAGTACGTTAGTATGTTATGCCTCCAATTTGTAGATTATCAGATATGAAATGCTAAATGTGGGTGCGCCAAGACTGTCAAACGATATTAATGATATTACTGATAGGATATAAGTGGACGGTACTACTAACTTGTACTTTATCTTTCATTGACTTTGACGGATTATTGTAAGTACGGATTAGATTTTAACTCGACACTAATTGCAAATACGCGAGTTACATCACTTCACAACAACTATGCCGCGATATGGAATTTAGTTACCCGACCAAATATGGCATTTAGCTACCCGACCAAATATGGAATTTAGCTACCCGACCAAATATGGAATTTAGTTACCCGACCTGCCCAAATATGGAATTTACCCCAAATATGGAATTTAGTTACCCGACCAAATATGGAATTTAGTTACCCGACCAAATATGGAATTTAGTTGTCCAAATATGGAATTTAGTTACCCGACCAAATATGGAATTTAGCTACCCGACCAAATATGGAATTTAGTTACCCGACCAAATATGGAATTTAGTTACCCGACCAAATATGGAATTTAGTTACCCCCGACCAAATATACCCGACCAAATATTAGTTACCCGACCAAATATGGAATGGAATTTAGTTACCCGACCAAATATGGAATTTAGTTTAGAATTTAGCTACCCGACCAAATATGGAATTTAGCTACCCGACCAAATATGGAATTTAGTTGTCAAATATGGAATTTAGTTACCCGACCAAATATGGAATTTAGCTACCCGACCAAATATGGAATTTAGTTGTCAAATATGGAATTTAGTTACCCGACCAAATATGGAATTTAGCTACCCGACCAAATATGGAATTTAGTTACCCGACCACTACCAAATATGGAATTTAGTTGTCAAATATATGGAATTTAGTTACCCGACCAAATATGGAATTTAGCTACCCGACCAAATATGGAATTTAGTTGTCAAATATGGAATTTAGTTACCCGACCAAATATGGAATTTAGTTACCCGACCAAATATGGAATTTAGTTGTCAAATATGGAATTTAGTTACCCGACCAAATATGGAATTTAGTTACCCGACCAAATATGGAATTTAGCTACCCGACCAAATATGGAATTTAGTTACCCGACCAAATATGGAATTTAGTTACCCGACCAAATATGGAATTTAGCTACCCGACCAAATATGGAATTTAGTTGTCAAATATGGAATTAGCTACCCGACCAAATATGGAATTTAGTTGTCAAATATGGAATTTAGTTACCCGACCAAATATGGAATTTAGTTGTCAAATATGGAATTAGCTACCCGACCAAATATGGAATTTTGTTGTCAAATTAGCTACCAAATATGAAATTTTGTTTCCAAATATGGAATTTACTATAACCTGATCACCAAATATGGAATTTTCACTGAGTTTCCAAATGTGGAATCTTGTTACCAAATATGGAGACGATCGGGAATTCCATCTTCTCTGCGACTACAAAAAGGCCAACCATCATTTTCGTAAGTACTTAAAAGGACTGTAAGTTCACCATTTCGCATCGCCTTTTCGTGCACGAAATGCAAACATGACAAAATATTTAACTGTCTTTACATTGATAAGTAACTCAGAACTAGTATCATTCGACTTACCGACATTTTGGGCCTTCTTATGTGGCTTTGCTCTCGCTTGGACATCCTTGCTGCCCAAGACGGCGGTAAGAGTGAAGCAGAAAATCACCAAGAGATAGAATTTGATTTTCTTCATGTCTACATTAGAGACAGAACTGCATTCTCAAGGAATTCGCACTCTCCTCCTTAAAGAAATCAAAGGCACCTGTCAGCCAATTCGTGGATTACTACCCCCTAATGCCCCCTTCCCCCAAAGTTGTGAGCCTGCGATGTACTTCAGCGGCAACGTAATGAAAGTTTACAGCCGAGTGAGTGATCTTGTCCAAATGGCATTCCTATTAGCTCGTGGATTAGATCATCCACGAGTTAAAACCCCAGCAAAATATCATCGTCAATGAACAAAGTCTCATGCAGAAAACGCATGCCAAGAAAAGCAACAAATTGCCACAAACTGACGCTATGAAAGTACAAATGAACAAACATTATTTCCGCAAATATCAAAATGTGTCACGCGGTTCGTACTCGATGATTCGTTAAACAGTCATACCTCACAAGTTAGCGAGGGCAGAGTTTGGCAAAAGAGATCTTTGTTGTTTAGTAAACTTAAAAAATATGTAAACGACTAAAACAGTGAATGCATGAGTGTATATTTTTGTGAAAATAAAAATTGGTCTAGATTTTCAATATCTTTTTTACAATAAAATAGACTACAAACTTACTCTTGCTATACTACCATACTCTTGGCTAAAATATTTTAACCATGATAAAACTACTGTATTACTTTTACCAAGATGAATTCCTGTACCTAAGTTTAAGAATAACTGCATTTAGTGATTATATTTCATTTAATTCTGATTAATTTCTAATATTAATTTTTATACTTTCTTCTAATTATTCTTAGTGATATTGTAAGCGCAATGAACTTTAGGAAATATCGCTATATAAATACTGTTACTTATATTATTATTACCTGTTAACGAATCTTTCCACAACTGTGGAACCCCTTCTTAGCGAAAACTTTTCCTGAAAGTCCTACCACACGATTTCTCTCCAATCTTCTCACCCTTACCCTGTTCTGTTGCCAAATACCTTTACCATACATTCATTAGTGAATACCTCAGTAGTTTCAGATTCCACATCTCTGAGCTAAACTTACATAGGTGAATAGACATTCAAGGGGAACAGTCATTAATGTTGGCATATTATTTTAAAAGGAGGCCAGGTTGTGCTATGAATAGAACTAAAACCAGTAGGACGGCAAGTAAAAATGTTTAAAAGAAGAAAACATTTTTGACTCTATTTCAATCGTCGTGTCCAAATCCTCGTATAAATACGCAGAACCAGTACGTTTTGGTGTAGGATTCACGCAAAGTTAGTTTGATTGACAGGCTGCTTGTATACCTACCCACTTGAGAATGGCCCAACTACCTGGTGTAATGGTGACCCCTTTTGACTATCCTATCTCGACTCGGTCAACTATTTCTTTAGACCATGGAAATATACGCTACTTGAATCCATAATTCAGTCACAAATTAAAACAAATCTGAGACGCTCTATCAGCGTTCACTCGGGCTACTTTAATTTCGAGCACTGCCACAGGTAGTATTATGATTACCACAGGTAGCCCGAGTAATTAGATTTCATATGCCGTTTCTTTCGTGTCAAGAACTTCTCTGGATTAATTGACTGAAACAAACCGCGCGCCTATTACTGTATATCACTAGTGTCCAGGTATTGCACTTTTATTATTGTAGTTATTGTTATTTAAAATTGCTGTCAACCTCTAAATGAAAGGATCAAAGTGCGATACTGGACATCACGACGTCAGGGCGAGAACAATATTATAAAAGCTTGATCTTCAGCTACGCACGGATAAAGGGTTGTCGCTATTGTCTTCACTCAATTTCAGTTTCATTTCAAATTGAGAGATTTTAGTCAGACTTCGTTTTTAAAGTTTTTATCTTCAGTTTGAGCTGCAGGCAACTGAGTGGGAGTAGAATTTTTTTTCTAAAAAAAAAAGTGGTTATATCCGGTCACGTGACCAGTTATTGTTGAACCGGGTTGATTCCTTTCTTAAATACAGTTTCGTTTCTGGACAGTTTTTTATCAGGGTGTAAAGTTCGACAAGCACATGCATCACCAAGCACTGTACATACACATCCTCGTGGGAAACCCTGGGGGGTACTCAGTGGGGGTCAAATGGCAGAGGAGTGGGGAGGGGTTGGGAGGGGGGGTGGGGGGTGGGGTGGATGTGGTGGAGACAACTACAAGGCTAGCCGGGTGGGGAAGGACATAAACTTTATTAACGTGTCAGACCAGACTAGCACTGCAGATATCTACTGAACGTAGCTGGCGGGACAGGATGATGCGGTAACACGTACGGGACTGAGATTCGACCACGTGTGTACCGCCAAAGTACCCAGTAAGACAAAAGGATCTTTAGCTTCTATTGTGTCTGTCTTGTCTTGCGTCGTTGTCTCACAGATCAAAATTGTGCCGGAAAGAAACATTCATTTTTCACCGTACACAAGTGAACGCTTCAGCACAGGAAGTATAATGCAGGCTTCCTGTGTATTAGAGCCCAGAAATTTCGAGCAAATTTGATACGGTTTGTTCACCACCTGGTCGTATTAACGGGGTTGCCCTAATAGCGTCAAGAGAATGTATGACTGAACTTTTATTCAGGGCAAAATTAAGTGGTCGCACTAATTAAGGTGGTCGTACTAATGGGGTGGTCGTAAAGTGGGGTTCCGTTGACTGAACAAATTAATTTGCACTAGAAATTCCACTATAGACCAAAAAATCCCTACCCCATCCCTAAGGGGAGGCTAAAAACAAATAAAAAAATATTTACTCAGCCCGGTTTTAATAATAAACCAGACAAGGCATTAAAACAACGTTTGTTTTAGTCGTTTTCATCCCTCTGTCTTTAGAGAATATCTTTTAAGAAGATAATGACTTAATTTGTTCAAAATGTGAGTACAATTTCACGTAAAAAGGCCATTGCAGTTCGTCGTTTTTCCTTTGAAAACGTTGTCCATATTTGGCATCATTAGCACTTGGCTGGGTTCTTGTTTGCCCAAGCGAGGCTCTGATTGGTGGATTGGTTAAAGAAGTGATGGATATCTGTCTAAATGACAGTAACTGTTGATCTTTGCATGCCGCGGTGGGCGGCGTTTGGAAGTCGGGACTGTCTAAGAGCTTTCCTCTGAGATTTTCTTCACTCGATAGTAAAAATACCTTGAAAAATGTCTGATCAGGACGTTAATAAAGCCGCGAGAGAAAGTGAAGAGATCGGCGATGAAGAAATGGATCGTATACGAGAAAAGGACGTGGAGGCTGCCTCAAGTGACGAATCAACAGCTTCAGAAAGCGAGGATGATTCACTAGATGGAGATCAGAATGGCATTCCTGATGAAGCCAGAAGCCAGGAGAAACCTGTTGATTTGGAAGAAGTCACAAACGAAGCTGCGAAAGAAGATCGAACTGCAGATGAGCACGACCGACACAATGGGAGCAGTGAATCAGAGACAGACTCCGAATCAGAAACAGACAGCGATTCCTACTCAGAATCCGAGAGCTCTGATAGTGAAAGGTAAGTGCTCTTAACCCACAATTCTTCTAAGCTAATTTATACTCGGTCTGTACAATTGCCTAATAAAGTAGTATCTCTCTTGGAATCCTAAAATTAAATCGTATAAATGACTAGAATACCAAACCAGTCGCCCCTGGGCAGTGTACATGTTCACATGTTGGTTCGACGTGAGTCATAATTCATTTGGAAACACTACTTCAAACGATCACCTTGACTCATAACGTTCCCAATTACGAGGTGACCGGACTAGATTTAAAATTTATGACTCCTTGATATCGGTGTAAACACTCTCTATGATATTCCCTTGTAACTTCTAAACAATAATAACAATTGAATGGCTTTTCAAAAAATTAAGAAATTGACGCATTCATAGTGATAATCCTTTAATTACGTGGAAAATGACTTAAATAATTCATGATGTTTCCACTAGATTAAGCTTATATAAGAATCTAGAACTCTGTTGTGTAATTTCTGGTAAAGTGAAAGACGTAGGAAGTGTCCTTGGGTTCGGCTGTAAGACCGGATGGACGTCACGAATAATTCACTGCCGATATACCATTTCAAGTCTGCAAGTATGTACATAATTGACATGTACATCTGATCTTGGAATACCTGAAAGTTGTGCAATAAATCTTGGTATTTTACTCGGATTATGCGTTACCTTCTTTGGCCACATAAAATTTGATACTCTATCTCATCGGATATACTTTGATACGGAGGTCTATTTTTGATACGGTTTTGTAGAGTCAGCAGACATTGACCTTTATAGGCAGCCAGCTGTAGAATGTGGTACATTCCATTTGCTATATATTTCCGATAGGTTTTCCCTCTATTGTTTTTGCTAATCAAGTTCATAGACAATATATAGTTGATTAGAAGTATTTGAAGTACTTTGGTACATGAGAATTTTTAGGAAGTGTGAAACACTTAAGAGGTTTTCCTGAAACCATTAAACCATTTACTCATTTGATAGGTTTTTCTTCTATTGTATTCACTAATCAAGTTCATAAACAACATTGAACTATTTCAAGTACTTTGGTACATGAGAATTTTTGGGAAGTATGAAGCCCTTCAGATTCCTTTAAAATGTTTAGCCATTTAATTTGTTCCTTTTGATAGGTTTTCAGCAATCAAGTTCATCTTAAACAACATTTTTATTTATTTATTTTTATTTACCAGATATGTGTATTTGAAGTATATTAATTTTAATCACATCCATAGAAATTCCAGTGGCAGACCTCAATAGATTACTGTAAGCTATTACTAAACATGGAGAAAATATGCTATGCAAATTTGTTCTCACTTCTGATTGGTCAAAATAATAAGCTGATCAAATAAATGATTCGTCATATTTAAAATATATATAATCTTTGAATAAAATAATCTTTGAATAATTCTTTGAACAAAGGATAAAATTACATATGATCCACTTGTCCTATAGAAAGCTGTTGTGTCCAATAGAGGATATGCACTGTACTTATACTTATTAATTGGCAATTTGGCAATTATCATGATTAAAAATAAAAAATAAAAAAGAATAATAATATCTATGTTAAATCCGGGCATATGGTACGTCTACACTGATATGGTATAACAGTGCTCAATGCGTTAAAGCTGCAGAGCAATAGTAGTTAAATTTGCAATTTGGCAATTATCATGATTAAAAATTAAAAATTAAAAATAATAATAATATCTATGTTAAATCCGGGCATATGGTACGTCTACACTGATATGGTATAACAGTGCTCAATGCGTTAAAGCTGCAGAGCAATAGTAGTAATTTGCAATTTGGCAATTATCATGATAAAAAATAAAAAAGAATAATAATATCTATGTTAAATCCGGGTATATGGTACGTCTACACTGGTATGGTATAACAGTGCTCAATGCGTTAAAGCTGTAGAGCAATAGTAGTAATTTGCAATTTGGCAATTATCATGATAAAAAATAAAAAAGAATAATAATATCTATGTTAAATCCGGGTATATGGTACGTCTACACTGGTGTGGTATAACAGTGCTCAATGCGTTAAAGCTGCAGAGCAATAGTAGTAATTTGAAGATCGCATATAGCGTGAAACTCCAAGTTACAGAAATATTATGTCTGCTCTTTGACTCCCTCCAAATTACTAATATTTATGTGATATAACTTGATTGACTGTCAGAGTACTGTAATGATTACTTAAGAGAAACCATTTGAGTGCTAAGCTTTAATTAAGAAGGGAAACCTATGATATACATTGTACATTTACATGTAAGGGAAGCCATTTGAGTGCAAAACTTTAACTAGATGCTCCACTAGTGTGAACTCGGGCTTATAAAGATGCTTTGATAGATTTTGTGAAACCTAATATATTATTTATTTATTTATTACAGTTTTCTCCATGAATGATATACAATAAATAAATAAATATGTACACTAAATGAATAAAATAAAGAGTGAAGAGAGAAGTATCCAAAAACCACCCTTGACCAGGGGTTTCAATAGAAGCCAGTTAATGCCGGAGCTCTGGCAGGGCCGTAGCCATCAGTACGGTGGACCACTTTTCAAATCAAACAGTTTCAATTTATTTACATTTTTAATTATTTGGATATTTTTTTATGGAAAACAAAGTTTGAAAACCGGACCACTCAAAAACTGGCGGTTACCGCCGTAGCTCTGGCAGTTACTTGCCGTTCCTCTTGCGGCTACTTTTGTCAGTGTATGATCATACCTTTTTAACTAATTATTGTTTAGATCTAAAAAAACAAAATTGAGTATATGGCTACTTTGAGCACCTCGTACAGCTACTTTAAAAATTAATGAAACCCCTGCTTGACACCATATGAGGGATGCTCTCCGGTAACTACAATATAACATGAGAAATTCCTATAACATAAAAGAATTTAGTAAAATACTATGGTTACTTGCTTCCTTTGATAACACTGTGAATACTTACAATGTGCATGAATGTGATTTTTGTTATATTTACTATTTCCTTAAACATTCCTTGTAGAAGTATGTAAGCAAATCAATTAGCAAGTCTTCCAAGGCTGAAGCAAGTTCTGACTTGTCAGAAATTCTTGTTCAACACATATCTCCTTCAGGTCATGAAAGCACATCAGGAAAATCAATGTGCTTAAATTTAAACACAGCATTCTGGGGTACAAGAATACATTTGTTAATCAATCTTTGTTATTCTCATATTCATGCCCTACATGTACATGTACATGCAGCGATACAAAGATTAATTAGCAAACATTCTTGTCTTCCTGCCAGAGAACCTCCTTAAATTATACTAGTAAGTATAATTTAGTAAGTATAATTTAAGAGAAACCATTTGAGTGCTTTACAGTGCGACTACACTAACCAAGGCCACCCAAGCAAATTTTCATACAAACTATCCAATCACAATTGAGTATTTAAACAATAGAATCTGCACAAATTGTCAAATTTTCGCTTTAAAAGCATATATTTTACTTTATATGTGTATGTATATGATCAAGAGTGAACAAGAAACAGTTTAAAATGTAGAATTCGACATCATTCTGTTATTCAGCGTCACAAATGTGATTAGAAAATTTGATTCAAAATTTGTTTGGGTGGCCTTGGTTGGTGTAGTTGCACTGTAATTAAGAAGGGAAACCTATGATATACATTGTACATTTACATGCAAGGGAAGCCATTTGAGTGCAAAACTAGATGCTCCACTAGTGTGAACTCGGTATATATGTAAAGCGCATTTGGGCATTTCTGGAGAGTGCGCTATATAAATAAAATATTATTATTATTATTATAAGTGAGTAAGTAATGACTTTATTTAAAGAGGGTAGCACCCCAGGGGGGGGGGGGGGGGGGGGGGGGGGGGGGGGGGGGGGGGGGGGGGGGGGGGGGGGGGGGGGTACTCCATATATAAAGTGATGGGGAGGTGCGAATGAGGACATAAATAAGAACCCAAAAATATCCCTAGGGTTTGAAGCGAGACCCAAAAAAATCCTTGAACAGAAATGAACCCCCCCCCCCCCCCCCAAAAAAAAAAACACGCTGAATTTTTGAACCTCAAAAATACCCCAAAACGATTATAAATTATAATAATAATGAAGAACAACACTAAATAACAGTATGCAACAGTACAAATTGAATGTTCCTGTTTGTTTATACTTATCATCATATCCGTAGCACTAAGAACTGCATTTTTATGGAAATCTTTCCATTTTTTGAATACCCCCAAAAAATCCCTACTAAAATCAAACTACCCCAAAAAATGCTTACCAGAATTTCTTACCCAAAAAAATCCCAAAATCGTGAACCCCCAAAAATCCTTCGCACCTCCCCATCACTTTATATACGGAGTACCCCCTGGGGGTAACACTTGACAGTAATGTATAGTAACTGATCAACTTGTGGCCCTTGATACTAATTACAAAAAAGTGTTTAGTGAATATTTGTAAACAAAACATGTACACAGTTGTACATGCGTGCTCTTTCCACGACCTTACTTATAGTTGTAAACAGTGCCAGCTGTCTAAAGAATGTCATTATTATTCTAAAACGTTTGGTATGTATCATAAGAATATCGCTAATTAAAATGTAATGTTATATAATATTTATCAATCAATCATATCAATCACTTTATACATGGAGTATGGACTGGTTTAAGAGTCCTAGCATCATATATTGACTGCTTGTGTTTTTATAAATACAATTTACAGGAAACAAAATAATAATTGGCGAACAAAGAACCGTGAATTAAATCCCAAATATAGACAATTTTATGAAGCTATAATTTTCACATCATGGTTCCACTCAGCTCCCCTGTTGCTAACATTGTCTTGATATTTATATACAACAATGTGTTGTTTACATCTATACATTGGGATATAATTAGGTATTAGTAGTATCAGTGTATAAACACAGATTTTGACATACTTTACAAATTAAAATCAGAGGTACATGTATTATCAAACTGTCTTTTGTTATATAGGATGTTTTGTGACAGTTTACCCGATTAGTAGGGCACATGTACTCAGATATAGGAGTTCGAGACATTAATAAAGTTTTTGATTGATTGATTGCAATTCCTTTGAAATAACCAGACAAGTGCACTGTTCAGGGTTTGAAATGGCCTGAAGGATTTTTTGGTGTTGGCAATTTTGTGAGTTGGTTATTTTGGGGCTTAAAATGAAAGGTTAAGATTAAATTGTAAAACTACTGCCTGTCAATCTTCTACCCAGTTTACATGTACATATATGTACTCCATGGGCTCTGGATAGCCTACTTGTTTACATTGTTGTCATACCAACACAGTAGGTATGATATATAGTAGACGCACATGTTGTTTCATTTAGCTAGCCAGCTGGTGGTGTTTAACACCTATCAAAAGTGAATTACGGCACTCCGAATGCATTAGCTGACACCATGCCGAAACTCTATGTGGCTGTTAAAATGCACTGGTTGTTTATTCGTCTTGAATATCCACGGTACAGGTTTATACATGTATATAGAGAGCTCTGTTTAAATGTTGACACCCTTGGGACCAAAGCTTACTCTCTAGCTTGGTGAGGTCTTAGTGTCTGTAGATAAGGAATTTGCAGCATATGACAATAGTGCAGCAATTAAGGTGTCTGTTCTAGAGAGGAGTCCAGCTTAGGGAGAGGGACTTTGTAAGAAAACTGCACCATTGCAGCAGGGGCTAAACAAAGGCATCTGTCTTAGAGAGGTGTCCAGCTTAGGAAGAGGGATTTTGTAAGAAAACAGTGCAGCAGAGACCAGGTGTTCATTGTAGGGAGGTGTAGTCTACCTAAGAGAGTGGGAAGTGCAGCAGGGACCAGACAAAGGTGTCTATCTTAGAGCTAGAACTGCTAGGGAACCATGTAGAAACTGTTCATTCAACATGATTATACATACAATGTAGGTGTTTCAGAATTTTATTATCTTACATTTGGAGTGAGCTACATGTGGCAATATGGCAATATTGTCTTTAGATATTACAGGGTTAATTTGCTATAATAATTTATCATAGCCATTCGGAGAGACTTTTATATAATGTTTTGATTTTACATTGTTTACTAATAACTTGCATTCAACCATAAAAGGCATTTTCTTGCTTCTCGATTCTGATTGGCTAAGAGCAATGCAATTAATTTGTAATTCAGACCTTTTGAACACATTTTTTCAAAATAATTCCAAATTGCAGTAGGGACCAGAGAAAGGTTTGATTATCCAAGTATAAATATACATTCAACCCGCAAATAGTATGAACTAATGTAGGTGGGTTGAGTATAGACATAGACATAGACTTTATTTTAGTACCAGTAGTTTACATACAATTTAGTTTATGAGTGTGGACTTGAATTTAGTTTATGAGTGTTGAGAAGTAGAGAAATAAGAAGAGTGTTCCCATTGTGTATTGTATTAGAGTTGGTCTTTTCTTCTACTAGAGAGAGAGGAAACAATTTAGATGTAATGTGGTCGGAAGGTTGGATGATTCATAGCTTGTAAAATACTGTATTTTCAACCTTTTAAGCTTAAACTTTTAAAACTTAAAAGTTTTATTGAAAAACTGCCAAAGTTTATATTGAACAAAATATCTTCTATCTCTCCCTTTCCTTTAACAGCCTTCCCGTCTATTTCTCATCCCCTTTCCACTTCCCATTCACTTCCCATCCCACTTCCCATTCATTCATTCATTCTTTTTCTCTCTGATTCACCAGAGAACGGGAGAAGAAAGGAAAGATCAGTGTTGAAGAGCTTCCTAAATCAGGAACAGCAGCATCCTTCCGTTCACGATTCGAACAAAAAGCAGAAGAAAGCGCGCAGGTTAAAAGCTCCCAGAGGCGCGTGAAAGATGAAATTGAATCAGGCAGAGCCAGTTCGCATCGAAGAATGTTTGAACAAAAAATCGAAGACGAATCCCATGTCCAAACATCATCTGCTCCCAGAATTGAAGTGGATGGCGAGGAAACCGACCTCTCTGGAAGAACTCGTTCGCATCGTGCACTATTTGAGAGGAAAGCAGCAGAGCAACAAGCTGTTTCTCCATCCATGGCCAGGAAGTTTGATGTCGACTTCTCCAAGTCCAGGAACACTCGTGCTCTTTTTGAACAAAAGGCCAGGGACGAAAGTGGTCCGTCCCCGACTCCCAAGCGGAAATTCGATGTGGAGTTCTCGGTCAAAGCAAAGTCTCATAAAGCAATTTTCGAGCAAAAAGCTGCAGAAGCGGCAGAGACCAAGTCAGCGGGCAGGAAATTACTAGACATGGGAGAAGGAGAGGACGAATACCAAGGAAAAACGACGTCACATCGACACCTCTTTGAAAGGAAGATAGCTGAAGATAGCATGGTGAAAACGAACGCGGAAAGGATTGTGGATGAAGAGGTGGCACCCAAGAAGGGGTCCACACGTTCAGCAGTGAGAATCTTCGAAGCGAAGCAGGTGGAGGCATACAAGATACCCGACAACCAAGACCTTCTCGATGTTTTTAAAAAGAAAGAGGAGAAAAGCGAGAAAAAGTCCAGAAAACATTCCAAGGGCCATAAGCATCACAAAGAGCACCACCACAAGGAGCACCACAAGGAGCACCACAAGGACAAGCAGAAAAGGCTATCCAAGACGTCGAGCGCTAGCAGCGAAACAGATCGAGATCGTGGTAGCAGCGCAACTGAAGACCACGAGGATGAAATCCGTGCTGATACCTCGGAAGCAGTACAATCTTCACCTCGTGATGTGCTCCAAGACGGAAAAAACGAAGAGGAGGAATATGATTCCGAGGAAGAAGAAAGAAAGCGTCGCGAGGAAGAGGTAGAAAGAGATCGTCTTGAAGAAGAGGAGGATAGATTGGAGGAGGAAAGAGAACGTGCTGGAGCCAAGAGAAGAGAGGACGAAAGACGAGAAAGAGAAGAAGAGAAGGAAAGACTACGAGAAGAAGAAGAAAGGAAGGCAAGAGAAGAAGAAGAGAGGATGGAAGAAGAACGCAAAGCCAGAGAAGTGGAGGAAAAAAGAAAGAAAGAGGAAGAAGAGAGAAAGAAGAAAGAGGAAGAGAGAAAGAAGAAAGAAGAAGAGAGAAAGAAGAAAGAAGAAGAGGAAAAAAGAAAGAAAGAAGAAGAAGACAAGAAAAAAGCCGAGAGAAGTAAAACGGATTCTTCCGACTCGGACCCAACCTCCTGGAGAGCAAGAAGAGAACGACGACGTCGCGAAGAAGAACGAAAAGAACGCGAGCGCAAAGAAACTACCGAACGCAAAGCTGCCAAAGAATCTCAACTGATCAAAAAGGGTGCAGAAGAAGCAAAACAAGCCGTAACAACACCTACTGTGACTATAACTGAAAGTGCGCCACCTGTAGACGTTAAAACTATCGAGGAGGAAGAGCCTATGGATGCGGAAGCGCGTCGTGAAAACGCGCGCCAAGAACGACTCGCTAAACGACTCGCACGTCGAAAAGAGCGCCAAGAATCCGAAGACCTTTCGACGGGAACTGAAACAAGCACCTCGAGAGGCACAGGTATAACCAGTGAAGACTCCGAGACATCTTCAAGTAAAGACACAGAAGATACTGGCAGGGACTCGTTCTCTGCGAGACGCGCCGAGAGAAGAGCAAGGCTGGAGAGAAAAAGAAGTGAACAAAACGACGAAAAGAACGGCCATGTTGCAGAAGAAGAACCTCGGTGAGTGTTTAAAATTATTTGTTTCTCACGTAATAATTATTATAATTATATTAATAATTTATGATAATTTAAAGAAAACATACAGAAGTACTTTCTGCCAATTAATGCTCAATTTACTGTAAAAAGAATTTCCACAGTCGACAATACCAGCTGGTCAGGTCTTCGTGTAGCTGCACAAAAGTCAAGGCTCTCGTTCTATTGTCGTTCTATGTGTTGTTTTTACAGTAAAAAACAATAGCCAGAACAATTTGCGCAGCTACATGAAGACCTTTTCCACCAGCTCTAGTTTAGAGCCTTCGTTGACCAAGTACAGCGATACTATATTTGAGCATGCGCTTTACCCGTTTTCCCTTCGGTAAAACTCGATAAGTATACGGAATCCCGAAAAATCAAGTAGCCCCACCCCTTTCCCCGAAAGCTATTAGCCTTGCTATGTGTCAGCGGCACAGAGAGCATGCGTTGTAGTCACGAAATTGGCGATTTTAGAAAAGCCCATTTTATAACCACAGGAAGCCCGAGACAGCGAGATCCAAATCTATTGTGTCCATTCAGATATTAAACCAATGGGAGATAGCAGGGGTTCCTGAGTGGATTGTGTTAACCGGAAATATATCACGCGTGTACTTTTACCAATAGCTGTAACGCCCACTATTCTGTAGTCTTGAGCACGAATCAACTAAAATATCCGCTTTTACTGTCAAACCAACTCTTGATCTCGCAATTACGTGACTACTCTGTAAGACCGAAGATACTAGTTTAGTCACTGACCTTCACCGTATTGAACAGCGTTGCTATGAGGTGAGTTTCGCATTGTTGACAACTCAGTTACACGGTTCGATATAATATGCAATGATAACATAGTTTAATATGGTAAAACACTTCGTTATTTACTACTGGATCCCCGTTCTCATCACTCCCAAGAGATTTGATTTGAGGCAACTATATCTTCTGATGTGCATATAATAATATACATCGGGTATTCTCAGTTCTCGGCTCGGTTGGTCAAAATTATTTATTGTGAAAATTGATATGATTACTTGCAGTTATTTTGAAACAGAGTACTGATAAGTTATTGCTCCAATGATATCTCATACCAAAAATCCATGCAGACTTATTTTGAAGCTCAAGGACCAGCTCATGTGACAAAAATCAAATATTGAAATCTCTGTCTTGAGAAGATTACTTGAAACAGATCAGAGTATTGATAAGTTAATATTGCTCCATTATCTCATACCAAAAATCCCTGAAGACTTTTTATTTTGAAGCTCAAGGACCAGCTCATGTGACAAAAATCAAATATTGAAATCTCTGTCTTGAGAAGATTACTAGTTGAAACAGATCAGAGTACTGATAAATTCATTGCTCCAATATCTCATGCCGGGGGGGGGGGGGGGTACTCCCGGAAATTTAGGATAGGGGTGTGCCCCCGGGATGTCGAAACCCTGACCCTATTTAAGGATGAAGAATTGGAAAATTCGTACCCTTTCCAAGGATTTGTCACTGAAAAATAGACCCAATTTAAGGAAAAAGTTAATAGTATTCCTTTGGAAATCGTTAATATCAGAAGTGCATACGCTGGCTGTTACGCTAAGCGGATTTTTTAGTCAAAATAAAAAATGAAAAAAGTGTACCAAAATTAAAGATCGAATATTTTATTTTATGGGGCTCATGCCAAAAATTCCTGCAGACTTTTTTAATTTGAACATGAAGGACCAGCTCGTGTGACAAAAATGAAATGTTGAAATCTCTGTCTGACATTAGCATTTTGAAATCTTCAAGTGTCTGCGCGTTTCAGCGTGTTCCATCATTGGATTCAGTTGTGAACGAAAACTTCCGCCGGCTATTAAAATCACATCAAAGCTATTGAATCAGAATATACCACCCATCAATCCATTTATATCAGTAACTCAATATCGAGCGTTCAGATTTGGCACAGTTGGACTTCGGAGTGGAATTATTAACTGTACTTTCATCAATTTTACATTCGACTTGTATTCGTTTAGTTTATTCAAGTGTGATTCAAGTAGTCACCGGTAGGTACAAGGGCTTTGGTTACTTTATATTTACGTCATATACTCTGGTCAGCCCTAAAGTCGAGTATCCGTGTCAACAATGCTTCAAAAACTTACACCATGAATGATTTATGCCCCCTTTGCCTAGCAATTTCGAGAAAACTTGAATAAACGCTTGTCATTTGGCGCTCCCTGTGTCGGTAGCCACGGTATTTCAATCTGACTCTGAATCTTTCTCTCAGTTCAACTAGACGGACACGAGCGGCGAGATCAAATCTCGGGAAGCAAGATTCTACAACGTCCGAAGAAGAATCCCACAAGTCGAGCTACACCGCTGCTGTGAAATCGCGGTTTGAACGAAAGGACAGCACGGAGAAGAAAGAGCTAGAATCTGGTTCGAAGAGTGAGTTTACATCTTCAATGGATGAAAGCGAGAAGGATAGTCACGATGGAGAGAAAGGAAGTGGCCGTTCCAATCAATCTCGTGCAAGAGATGAAACCGACCGAGCGACTCCGAGATCCAAACCCGAGGAAAGCCCTTTTCATCTATCGAAAAATCGTATCGCTAAGTATAGCGAAAAGTCGAGTGAAGATGATATAAAGACAACCTCGTCGCCGAGAGGGTCCCCGGTAAGTTTCGTGCTATGTTTAGTTTTGTTTTATTTCAGTTTCACGGTTGAGAGATTTCAGTGCGTGTTCTTATATTTCAATTTCAATCTTTTTTTAATAAGGAGTTTTTGTTCTGAATTATGATATCACCTGTATTCATTGTTTATCCAAACAAGATGTACAGATGTGTCATGTAAGCTTTGTTTGGATCGGGCGTGATATACCGGTAATATACACCTATTTCAAATAACGTTGTCGCGTTCAAAGCAACAAGCGTCAAGCCAAGACCGAAGTGAATGCTGGTTATGTGCTGGCAAATTATTCAAATCAGACCTATTTTTTATGGAACGAAGTGTGATATGCAAACAAGCACGTGAAACAATTGTGATTTAAATAATTGTCAACACAAAACCAGCATTCACTTCGGTATTGGCTTGACGCTTGTTGCTTTGAACGCGACAACGTTATTTGAAATAGGTGTATATATATATTGCGTGAAACTACACCACAGGGAGCCCAATCAATTTATTCAGAGCTCGAGGCTATTTTGACTAGGTTGGCTATTTGGCGATCTTTTTTATTCAACCTGTGTTGAACCTTCGTTTTGAATTATCTGTACTTTTCGAGCAATTATATGTGATTACGTTGAAAGTTGTTCCTTTCAGTCTTCCTTTCTTCCATTCATGCATTCCCAATATTTCAGTCTTTATTTCTTTTCTTTCTTTCTTTCATTCCGGCATTCATTCATTCATTCATTCCTTCGTCTTTATTTCATTTATTCATTCATTCCCAATATATATATTGTATATACACTCAATTGCAGAAACGTAGTATACATTTATACAAATATACAAATATCTAATGAGATGCAAAATGTTAAACATGCTAAAATACAACTGTTTAAGCACAAAATAGTGCTGAAAATTATTGTGTTGCCCTTGCAGGATGTGATACTAATCTAAAATTGATGATTCTGATATATTAGAAGAAAATAAGCGATGTTTCACACTTTGTATCTCATTAGATATCTTGTATCTCATTAGATATTTGTATAAATGTATACTACAACGTTTCTGCAAACGAGTGTATATGTTTATATGTTTATATTGTATATACACTCGATTGCAGAAATGTTGTAATATACATTGATAAATGAGATGCAAAGCTAAGTGTGAAACATCGCTTATTTTCTTCTAATATCTGAAACATCAATTTTAGATTAGTATCGCATCCAGCAAGGACAACACAACAGTTGCATTTTAGCATGTTCAGCATTTTGCATTTCATTAGATATTTGTATAAATGGATACTACAACGTTTCTGTAATTGAGTGTATATATATTGTATATATTTATGTTTATATTGTGTATTAAATCACCCCCTATATATTTGCACTTCTTTGTATCTCTCCATAACCTGATGAAGGATAGTCTGGCTAGCCGAAATAACGTTGTACTGGGCTTGCCGAGTCTTTGGACTAAATCATTCCAATATTTCAGTCTTTCACTCTTAATAATAATAACATTTATTTGTATAGCGCAAATTCAACATAACGTTTTCAAATTCCATTCATTTCCAATATTTCAGTCTTTCATTCTTCCATTCATTCCCAATATTTCAGTCGTTCTTTCTCTCTTCCATTCATTCTCTCTCAGTTTATCAATCCTCTGACTAACAGCCTTCCTACATGTTGTTTCATTCAGCGTTTCCAAAGGAATGCAGACTCAGAGAAATGTGAAGTGTGTCACAAGACGGTCTACCCGATGGAGAGGTTGGCAGCTGATAAAAAGATTTATCACAAGCCTTGCTTCAAATGCTCCGAGTGTCGCCAAACCTTGAGGTACGTTGCAAATGATCGTGTCTATTTATCCCCTCCCACCCTCGCTGAGTAAAATTGGCTTGGGTTCCTGAAACGATTAATTAAATTTAAATTTTATAATTTTTTTTTTAGAATTTTTTTTTTTCTTTTAGAAAATTTTAGAAGATTTTCAAATGTTATTTTTGTTTTATCAGTTATTTTATTGGGCTTGATTCTCCAATGAGCCAAAGTTGATTCAGGCTTTGCATTTCATCTTTAGCCCAAAAGATTGTTGTTAGATTCCTACCTCATTTCCAGGCCCCGCTCATATACTTTTGGAAGGGAGGAAAATAGCATGGGGACGAGTTAATTTTTGCATGCTTGCATATATAGGGAAACTGAAGCCATTTTTTCTTGCGGTTTATTTGCATGCAATGCATAATACGATATTTGCAATATTAGCTGCATTTCTCAGTGTTCTTGCTCGCAAAGCATTGTGGTCAGATGCCGTGCTTCAATAATATATTATTTCCTATATCTAATCGTAGAATAATCGTATAATATAAGCGTAATACATCCACATAACTCTCATCCTCTTGTTCGTTATCACTTCATGTACGTATGTGTTTATGTCGAGCGCAAGTCAAGCGCGGGCTTCCTGTGGCATTTCAAGGTGTTCCTAACCAACTTGTAGTCTAATGGGCAGTGTACAGTAAGTGGGTTCCCTGTGGTGAGGGTGTTTGACCGAGAGGGAATAAGTCGATATACTGACCACAGGGAACCCACCAGACCAACCTTCAACAAAGCTTGACTTTTGCTTGGCTCGTGTTCTTGTTAACCGTGAATCCTGCATGTTCCGTCACCGCACGAAAGTTAGAGACCCTGTGTCCGAGCCCATGATACCTTGCGGTCGGTATTTTGCAAGAGATTTCAGATCAGAAGAAACTCTGAAGGATTTGGCGTCGGTTTGAACCATATGTTTTACTTTACTGTATTATATAGTTTGATCAGGTGCATGTAAATACAAAATCAAAACATTGGCGCAAGGCATGATGGGATTGGACACAGGGCCTTTAAGTACAGATAAGGCGTTTCAAATATTACCAACTGAATCCGAAATAAGACAGGAATGAGAAGTGAGGATCGACACCGAACTGCAGGGTTCTTCGATAAATCTTTTTAACCGACATTATTTTTATACCAGTCCTTTCTAATGCTCGGTCTGAGGCAAATGTTGGAAGACTGGGTTCGAGTGTTTTGAATGGCTAAGTCAATGGTCGTAGCACTAGTACCCAGTCTTCTTTGCCACACAGACCGGTAATACTGATCTTTGGGTATAACATTGATGATGCGATCCAGTCAACACTCGAAAAAAATAATTATTCCTGACCATAGTTCTCATAGCTGACTATCTCAAAGCGAGAGAAACTAACCGATTTTTATCTTACATCAGACTAAGTAACCTCTTGGTAACCTTCAATTCATTTTCCTCTAAAACAATAACTTGGTTAAAGTATCATTCCTTGTAACTAATCGAGTTGGTTCTGGCCGAATTTTCGCGAGCAAATCTAGGTTTATTTTCAGGTATTTTTAACTTGACTTTCTCATTTAGTAGTTAGGGGAAAACCTCGCCAACTTATAGCCGCCGTTACTAAGGTAGGCACGTGCGGATCACGTGTATGTCACGTGCAAATGGTGACGTGTCTGTCGTACGTAATACACTGACGTCAAATCGTTCGTCGTTCGTGACGTACTTGAACACGTGTTTTGTTTCGTCCGCAAATATACGTAAGCATACGTTATTTTATCTCAAATCCAACTGTCGTTAGCTGATGTTCTTGTGTGTCTACAAATTACGCTTCAGATCTTCTGTAGTAGAATTTGTATTGTATTGTATTGTATAGTATTGTTTCGTCCGTCGAAACGCTGTCGAGTAACTCATTACTAATATCGTCAATTATTCACGCAGGAATTTTGTGTTCTATTCTCTTACTTTAATATTTAGGCCTAGTTCAGACGTCGTGCTAATCATGAGCCGTTCTCATTTCAAATAATAGATAATGAGGCGGCTTCTTTTGAAATAATTAAGAACGGCTCTTGGAAAGTACGGCGTTTGAACTAGACCTTATCCAATTCCTTCAACAAGAGTCGGAGGAGATTTCGCCGAGGGAACAAGCTAAATAACGCCTTTTAAGCTTGCGCATATGCTTGCATTGCTGCATGGTGTCAACCAGGCTTAACTGCTATGATACTCTGTATCAACCTTTGTGACTAACCTTATCGAATGAGTGTATCTCACCTTTTGGAGGGCGTCGTTCCTACTTCTCTCTAGTCCAATTGCTGGTTTGTAATCAATCCCTGGAGAGTTAAAGTACAAAAACGCAGCGGCCATGTTGGAGGTACAAACAAGAGAAGCTGACTAAGAAGGCTTTGTTATCGGGCAGCAACATGGCCGTGCAAAACAGCAATTGCATATATGGATGGCGGCTGTAGCTCAGTCCCAGGCCTCTCGTGGCTGTGCAAAACAGCAATTGCATATATGGATGGCGGCTGTAGCTCAGTCCCAGCCCTCATGGTTTATAGGCGGCCGAGATTAATGAATACTAAATTATCGTGTTGCTATCTTTCAGGCTTGGCAACTTTGCTGCATTACAAGGTAAACTTTATTGTAAACCCCATTTGAAGCAGCTTTTTAAGTTGAAAGGCAACTATGATGAGGGTTTTGGTCGGGAGCAGCACAAGGCACAGTGGAAGTCGAAAAATGGATCAGATAAAAGTCCTGATGATTCCAGCTAGTAACCATCAAGATCACCGACAAAACTATGATTTCTCGTTATAAATGCTTGGGCTCCCTGTGGCGAGATGGATCAATACAGGGATCCCAATCGATTAGCTAAATGTTAAATCATCTTAATGTTTTTCTGGAATTGATGAGACAAAATTCTATAGATATTTTTGCTCGGATTTAGAAGTAAAGTAATTTCAATGCCATGTTTATAATTATTTGCTCGAGAAACAAGAAAAAGCAGTTTCTTCATTTTCTGTCACCAAATCACGAATGCGGACGCTGGCCGAAGGAAACGCAGGCTCAATATTGACAAATCACGTGACTTGGGACTAGACAATTAAGAAATGGTTTGTTTTCTTGTCCAGAATTTTGCATAATCGCGCCCATGGGAGGGAAAGGTGGATTTGATTTATTGCCCGAAGCAAACTCGTCACCAGACGCCACTCATCTCACTATGACAAAATGGCGTGGGAACGAGCCTGTGTCCGATGTTAATTTAGTGCAGGATCACAATTTAGTCGCAATGGTTGTATAAATAATTAGATTAAGCATGAGTAAATAATGATGATGATAATAAGGGGCGCGAGGTCAAAAAAGTTTCCCAGGGGCCCGTTTCTCGAAAGCCCCGTAAACTTTTCGGGCCCGAAAAGACATCCCGGAAATCTGAGACACTTACTCTACAAAGCTGTTCTTTTTACATGTTTTTAATATGAACAAACTTTCCCTTCATGCAAAGTTTCATGTCTGTAAACTACTTTGTTTGGAAGATATAGATTTTTAAAGAAACCCTTTTCGGGCCCGATAAGCTTTCGGGGCTTTCGAGAAACGGGCCCCAGGTAGCGACCCAATTTTATTGGTTTTGGTAGTGTGTACCGGGAAATCAGTACCCCCTCCTCATTGGCTCGTTCAAATGATTGATGCTGGGTGTCTCTAGTGACTACTTCTATACTTCGATACCTTGAAACGTACATTCATTTGTGCAATTTTTTTTTTTTTTTAGATTTTCGAAGACAAAATCCGGTAGAGGGTTTGCACGACCATGACAGGGGGCAGGATAAAGCAATACTTTTCCCCTAAGGAATTGAATTCTTTCTCACGTAAAATTATTTTATTGTTCCTGGCCCCTGTCATAGCTGCCGGCACGTGATCGTGCAAACCCTCTCATTACATTTCTGGAGGGGGTGGTTCCCGTGCATCCCCACCCCTCCCTGTCTAAATTGATTCTAGACTGAGGACAACTGTTTTGACCTCATCCTTAAAGGAGCATTCTCACAGGTAATGCATTGCGCGCCGTGTTATTGTTTACATACGGGATACTACTTAGATTTGACAAGAACGCACGTGAAAAGTACACGTGAAAAGTTCGCCTTTCGAATTCCGATACGGATCAGCAATGGCAAGTCCGGAGTTCTCCAGAGAAACTCTTCCTTCTCGTGTGGTAAGTAGAAATCCGCCACGAAAATGGCGCTGAGGGGTTCAAGGCGCGCAATGCATTATCTGTGAGAGTGCTCCTTTAATGTTAAAGAACCCACATTGTAGTACATTGAGATTTCTGTTAATATTTACATTTCGATTTTCCAATATAAATGAGTATTAAATAATATTGGCGGAATGTACATTGGGCCACAATCATTTTTAGCAGGAAAAATACTATACTATACTACTATACTAGTACTGATCTAGGTTTGCAAAGGATTGTGGTTAAATGCACCGCCGCCAATTGCAGTTGATCAGATTCTTTTTTTTTTTTTTGTCAAGAATTACTGGGTTTCAAACAGCTGGTAAAAGTCCATGAATCTCATTATCTGGCTCCAACTTTATCAAGCAAAGAATTCAGCTGATAAAAATTCCGCACGAGACCGGAAATGACGTCCCCTGAAACCCAGCAATACAAGCATCAAGAGTTCCAGACTTCCGGTACGCACGCAATGCATTATGAGATTATTACAAAGGAAAAGTGAGCACCAATTCTAGACACAGGGCGCCCAAGCTATGTTTTTGCTCACTTGGTGCTCACTTTTCCTTTGTAATAATCTCACAATGCATTGTGCGCGTACCGGAAGTCTGGAACTCTTGATGTTTAAGAGGCACTAGATCCAGTACCACGCATTCAGTGACGTTGGATCTGTCGTCGACTTTTGAGTTCTTTTCATCTAGATTTAAGAATTTAGTAAACAGAAACGAAGATCTAACTTTCAATTAAAATCATCTCAAATGCCTTAATATTTTTTCCCAATAATTTGCCAAATAAAAATGGTTTTCCAAATAAATTTTTTAAAAGTAATGTTCCTGGTCAATCAATTCATTTAAGTTAAAAGTACAACATTTAACGTCCATGCCTTCACTCGAAAGTGTTCCACCAGAGGGGCGGACGGTGCGCCCTTTTACCCTTGCCTCCATCAGTGCTCCGTTTAACGGGTATTTAATAAAGCTGCATGAGTTGGTCATGATGTTCACTGCCACCTCGATAGAGTGACCATTTACTTTTCGCACGAAGAAAAGCTCAACCATACTTCCAAAATTGCGGTCCGACAAAAATTGATATGTAAAGTATATTTGAGGCATTAATATGAAATGCGGTATATAAGAACACGCTACATTGCGTCTCGTCCACTATTCTCATTGATAAAATAACCACGAATATGGTCTACTCGGCTTGGTTAATTGGTTTCGAATAGCACAGCACGCGGAATGCGCATGTTTGAGTCCCATGGGATTACCGATAAGGTTTATAAGCAGCCCGAACCATGTGTTCAGCCCTTTCCGCCAAGTTACATGAGAAGCTAGCACGATCGCAGATTATTTCGCCCCACCCACCTCTCCTTCGGCGACGTGCCTATATCTCCCTGCATATTACAGCTCATTGCCTCGGCAAGTCGCGCCTCCCATAACCCAGCCGAGACAATGAGTGGGCATTATAACAATGAGAATGTATTACTATCGTTTACCCACTGCGTTTGGCGTGATTTTTACTACATTGAGACAGGGTAACAAAGGGGGGGGGGGGGGGGGTCATCATCACGCTTCACAGGCCATTTCTTTGTAAATTCACGCGTCACGGACCAAAATGTCCGAAATTCACGAATCACGAGCACTAAACGAAATTTTGGAATTTCACGCGTGAAAATGTTTAGATTCTAAATGTTCACGTTTCACAGAGCATAACAGCGGTAAATCACGAATCACAGTCAGTCAAAAGGGACGATCACGTTGAAACATAAATTCACGATTCACGCTCGATTTTTTGGTCAAGTCACTCGTAACCCCTTTGCTACCCTGTTGAGAGTCAAACATTCAAAACGATGCGCACTTTACATCACATACATTCTTTTCGTTCTTTACTTTACAAAACTTCGCTTTATTTAACATCATAATGAAAGAATAATCCTTAACAAGACTGAGTTAATGAGAGCAAAACCTAATAATTCCCAAATTTGCAGGACAAAACCGTAAACATTCACTGAGAATTTAAAATGTTTTTGTTTCCCAGGATGTGAATTCTGACCTAAAATATGTTTCTATATACGTTACCAGCTGGTGACCTCATCCATGATTACCGTACAATCATTTCGTAGGATCTGAAATAACAATGACGCGGCGGCCATGTTGGATGACGTAATCAAAATATAGCCTCTTTCGTTGGTCTTCAAACATGGCCGCCATCTTTAGTGACTTTATAACCTGGTTGGTATTAGAAAACCACCTCGGACTGATAGAACAATAGAACGATGCAGTAATAGATTCGTTCTATTGTTTGGTCGGCCCAACCTTATAACCACATGAAAGGATTCGGCTGCTAAAAACAGTGCGGAGTCGACGCTTTGCATAGTAAAAACTCCAAATCGCTTGAATTTTTAAAAGGTACAAAATGTACGAACGATAGATCAAATCGAACAAAGATGGCGGCTTTAACGAACAATATACATATACTACAGTCGAACCTCTATACACCGACCACCTCTACACAACGGCCAGGGATTTTTGTCCCGGCCACCAGCAAGCAAATACATCGATTGTTATTGAAACCTCCATACAATGACCACAAAATTTTGCTCCGACGTGGCCGTTATGGAGAGAGTCGACTGTACTCTAGATTAAAACGAGCAGTATTGTTTTTAAAATTTCACTAGAACTATAAAAGAGGAATAGAAAATTGATATAAATCTATTGGCCCAAACCCAGGCCATCGTCTGAAAAATGATCGCAATGCATTATGGTCCACTCGAGAGCCGCCATTTTTACATTAGATTAAAACCTATAATACAACGATTATGTCCATCCTTAGAAGCTGCTTTAGCGGAAACTCAGCGGTTAAACTCTGCTGCTTTGTTGAATGCTGCTAGAAAAGTACTTTCTTTACTGACAGCATAAAACTAGCGGCAGAATCTACCAAGGTTTCCAACTGCAGCGAAACTTCATCCACTTGGAACCAGTTACTCCTCTTTGATCGTAGAATCCTGGTTGATTTTCGCGTGGTATTTCTTGAGTTCTGTTATCCACTTGGCCGGTTTAGCGGCTAGGAATGTGCTCTTTGCTTGTGATGGCACCGAGCCTTTGACCTGGCAGATGAGGGTGATCTTGGAAGACTGGGAACCATCGTCAATTGGACGAATCACGAGCCCGGAAACCAGATAGAATAATCTGTCAAATGAAAGCAGAGGAAAACTGAGGAACTGAGGTACAGAGTTCAGACCAATGGAAGCATCTACCCCGTGGGTTTCACCACCGCTTTATAATCATTATCATCATTAATATCATCATCATCAACATTATATTATCATCATCATCAACATTATTATCATCATCGTCAACAACATTATTATTATCATCATCAACATTATTATCATTATCAACATTATCATCATCAACATTCATCAACATTATTATCATCATCAACATTATTATCATCAACAATATCATCATCAACATTCATCAACATTATTATCATAATCATCAACATTATCATCATCAACATTCATCAACATTATTATCATAATCATCAACATTATCATCATAATCATCAACATTATCATCATCAACATTCATCAACATTATTATCATAATCAACATTATTATCATCAACATTATTATCATCACTGGCAACATTCATCAACATTATTATCATAATCATCAACATTATCATCATCAACATTCATCAACATTATTATCATAATCATCAACATTATCATCATCAACATTCATCAACATTATTATCATAATCATCAACATTATCATCATAATCATCAACATTATCATCATCAACATTCATCAACATTATTATCATAATCAACATTATTATCATCAACATTATTATCATCACTGGCAACATTCATCAACATTATTATCATCAACATTATCATCATCAACATTCATCAACATTATTATCATCATCATCAACATTATCATCATCAACATTATTATTACCACTACCGCCACATTGCATTAATCGTCATCATCAAATATTGCTTACTTGAGTCGTTTACTCTTTGTCTGGTCTACTCTAGGATGCGTCGTGTTTCGCCACGCTGACGCGTAAAATGGTTCTTCGTCATCTTGACGATCGAGGACTGCCAAGACATACTCTCGCTTTTTCACGGGACTAAAAATCGCAAGAGGGAAGAATTTGTCAGAAAGAAGAATAGGTTCCAAACTTCACATTGATAACTAATATTGAAGGAGGAGTCCCGACCACAATAAAGGCTTTCAATCAGCTGATAAAAGTCCATGAATCTCATTGTCTGGCCCCCATCTATCAAGTAGAGCGAATTCTGTTCAATTGATAAAAATTATGCACGTGACCGGAAATGACGTCTACTGAAATCCAGCAATATATTTCTTAATTCTTGCCTGACAACATGGCTACCGAGACAATCTATCACGGAAATCATGAAATAATACGTAACATTAACTTTTTTTTCTTATCGATCATGGTACTGCGCATGCTCTACTGAAAGCCAAAGATTGCGCATGCGCCATAAATACCTACCAATGGACAACGTTCGATCTTTCTTCGCTTTCTAGAACGTCGACCTTGTCAAATGTTTTGTCCCACTCATGTCGTGATTTCCAGTCACTGAGTATTTTGATAGCTAAAATAGCACAAAGAAATCAAGAAATGTTGGTGTCTCACTACCCTCGGCCCCAGGTTACCACCCAACTCTAAGTAGAGTTGGTCTACTTACCATCAGTGTAAGGGATGTCGTTGAGAGTGATAATAGCCTGAAATGGGAATAATTGTTAAATATTAGACATAGACGTCTCTCCCGGTCTCTCTCGGCCGCTTCTCGCCCCATTCCCCAGCGCGTCTTTCTTCCTCAGTCTCCCCAGCCCGCTCGGTCAGGTCTTCGTGTAGCTGCACAACAGTCCTGGCTACTGTTCTATTGTCGTTCTATGTATTGTTTTGCCATATAAAACAATAGCCAGGACAAAGTCCAGCTTGAACTTCAATAACTGGCTTTCTCGGTGGAGTTTCTCGAATAAGTAGGGACTGTTTTGTAGTCAAGAGACTGACCAACGCCAATTATAAAAAAAATCATTAATCATTACGAGTGATATTCCAGTCTATTCTAAAAGGGTTAAATCACGCGTGATAGATTGCCTTGGTGATGGGAGGACGGCCTTCGTGAGCTTTGATATGTGTGATATTCCAGTCTATTCTAAAAGGGTTAAATCACGTGATAGGTTACCTTGGTGATGGTAGGACCGCCTTCGTGAGCTTTGCGTTTCCAAATTTCAAAGTCACGTGACTTCTTGGTTTTCTTCCAGCCAAGATCGCCCGCCTTCTCCCACTCTACCAGTCTATCGATGTCTTCGTCACGTATAGCGCTGATTGGGAGAGTACTTTCTGTGTCCAGCCCTCCATACCACACTGGTTTAGGACCAGTGTCATCGAAAAACTTAGAACTGAAGCTGCTTTCTGTTTGAAATGAAGTAAATAATACTTAAATTTACATCCATACTTTACATATTAATTACACATTATTTACATACTTTACATATTATTTACATATTATTTACATACTTTACATATTATTTACATACTTTACATATTATTTACATATTATTTACATACTTTACATATTATTTACATACTTTACATATTATTTACATACTTTACATATTATTTACATATTATTTACATACTTTACATATTATTTACATACTTTACATATTATTTACATATATTTTATTTACATATTATTTACATACTTTACATATTATTATTTACATACTTTACATATTATTTACATATTATTTACATATTATTTACATATTATTTACATACTTTACATATTATTTACATACTTTACATATTATTTACATACTTTACATATTATTTACATATTATTTACATACTTTACATATTATTTACATACTTTACATATTATTTACATATTATTTACATACTTTACATATTATTTACATATTATTTACATACTTTACATATTATTTACATACTTTACATATTATTTACATATTATTTACATACTTTACATATTATTTACATACTTTACATATTATTTACATATTATTTACATATTATTTACATACTTTACATATTATTTACATACTTTACATATTATTTACATATTATTTACATACTTTACATATTATTTACATATTATTTACATATTATTTACATACTTTACATATTATTTACATACTTTACATATTATTTACACACTATTTACATACTTTACATATTATTTACACTATTACATACTTTACATATTATTTACACACTATTTACATACTTTACATATTATTTACATACTATTTACATATTATTTACATATTATTTACATACTTTACATATTATTTACATACTTTACATATTATTTACATATTATTTACATACTTTACATATTATTTACATACTTTACATATTATTTACATACTTTACATATTATTTACATATTATTTACATACTTTACATATTATTTACATATTATTTACATACTTTACATATTATTTACATATTATTTACATACTTTACATATTATTTACATATTATTTACATACTTTACATATTATTTACATATTATTTACATACTTTACATATTATTTACATAATTTACATATTATTTACACACTATTTACATACTTTACATATTATTTACACACTATTTACATACTTTACATATTATTTACACACTATTTACATACTTTACATACATACTTTACATATTATTTACATACTTTACATATTATTTACATACTTTACATATTATTTACATACTTTACATATTATTTACATACTTTACATATTATTTACATACTTTACATATTATTTACACACTATTTACATACTTTACATATTATTTACACACTATTTACATACTTTACATATTATTTACACACTATTTACATACTTTACATATTATTTACACACTATTTACATATTATTTACATATTATTTACATACTTTACATATTATTTACATATTATTTACATACTTTACATATTATTTACATACTTTACATATTATTATTTACATACTTTACATATTATTTACATACTTTACATATTATTTACATACTTTACATATTATTTACATACTTTACATATTATTTACACACTATTTACATACGTTACATATTATTTACACACTATTTACATACTTTACATATTATTTACACACTATTTACATACTTTACATATTATTTACACACTATTTACATACTTTACATACTATTTACACACTATTTACATACTTTACATATTATTTACATACTTTACATATTATTTACATACTTTACATATTATTTACATACTTTACACATTATTTTATATATTACATATTATTTACATACTTTACATATTATTTACATACTTTACACATTATTTTATATATTACATATATTTTGCTCAACCTCGTTACTTATCGAATCCAACGATGTATAACTGGATATTCTACTATAATTTTGATGACACGAAGCAGCTTAGCCGAGAAAATCTAAGTTAAAATCTGTGCAAATGTGTAAACTTAGGCTAACGTGCAAATAATTGCGAATATATAAGGCTGTATTATTATAATAAAAGTGATTGACTCTGGCTTACAGTGTGGACACTCGAACCGTGAACACTTAGGTTTTTTCTAACACATATTTATAAATTATCGATTGAGCAAATTGATCAGAAAAATGATTTATTTTGATCACTAAGTGTATTTAAACTCAATCTTCCATTTGAAAGGCTACGAGGCAATAGAAAGTTCGAAAAAAAAAGCTCGAAAAAAACTTGAAGTGTTCACGGTTCGAGTGTCCACACTGTAAACTGTGTGAAATTATAATAATTATGAATCCTGGCTGCAATTTCCACATTTTTAAATATAAGGCTTTATTATACTACTATTACGTAATTTTACCTTATAAGGTCAAGAGAACTCGAAAAATATGGAGCCGTATTACCATAGTTCGAAAGCCGTATTACCATAGTTCTAAAACCGGTTTCACTGCAAAGTTTTGAACATTTTGTGATGTCAAATCCATTGTCAATAAGAGTACAGACAATGGAAAACCGCTTGCGATTTCTTTTTTAAAACAACAAAGTCAAAAAATCATCCAAAAGCAAGGATAAAGTTTGAAAGAAAAACCGTTTCAAGCGTGCGCTGGCTCCGTGCGCGAGCGATTCGTCATTCTCTGTGTCTGTTATTGTAAAAGAGCGCGCGGACCTTGAAAGGTTTTGAAATAATTATTAGATAAATTTACTCAAAAACGGACAATTATGTTTTCGTTCAAAGTAGTATAATAAATAACTTATTTGGGTTTTTCCCCGTAATACGGGCTGATATTTTACTCGTTACTCGCATTTTTCCTCGTCCCTTCGGGACTCGGAAAAATACATTCGCAACTCGTAAAATATCAGCCCGTATTACGGGAAAAAACCCAAATAAGATCTAAATACTTCGATTCTATTCCCTTAAACTTAGCTTAACGTAGTATCGTCTTCAAAGGTCTTGTTTTCAACGTTGCTTCTGGTGTAACTTAACTAGAACATATCGAGGGAGAGACCGTTTCGAAAGTGAACTAGCGTGCTGATGGGTGTTTGTTTCCGTGTAACGCAAGCTACTGTTACAAAAATAGCACAGAGAGACATCGCCTGATTGGCTGATAAAACCAAAACAAAGCACAGCTCGAGAAATACATATCTAAATATGGACTGTATCGCTGTTGGAGTGATGGAATGGAAAGCTAACGGCACATTCCATTCAAGTGACGTAATTACTATATGGCAAATAAAATTGGTGAATTGTGATTATGGATCCTCGAGCGTTCGGTGAAAAAAAATCCCTCGGTCAATAACTTACGGTATTTATTTAGTACTAAGGGACCGGTCATTAAATATCGGGAGGGGGGGGGGGGGGGGGGGGGGAGGAGAAAGTGGGGGGTCTTGGATGTTTTTTACTAATGTGAGGGGGGGTCCCAAAGAAAAAAATGATAGAAAGGGGGGGGTCTTCAAATTTTCTGAGAGCGTACAGACAGAAAAAGAGGGAGAAATGATTTGTCTAATAAATAATTAAAGCTGACAACAGCAAACAGTCAGTTAAATCTATAAAGAAATACAGTGAAGGTTCAATTTTTAACTGGTTCAAATGTTTCACTGATAACAATTTCCTGATACATATCTTTTTATAAATAGTCCAAGAAATACTAAAAGTCTCTTATTTTTGCTAGTATAGTTGTATCATTTACTGGCAATAATCAGAAGCCCATAAATAGGAGGATCTATGCTACATGTTGAGTCATAGCGTGTTCTTACGGACTTTCGTGAATTAAAGGATTGTCCGAATTGATTCAGCCATCGAAATTCTCAAGTGTTATCAGCATTGGTTTGCTGACTGTGTAGGAAGTAATTAGCGATACGCGTAAATCACAAATAACTCTTGGAGAACGCTGGAAATAGCATTTCCGAGCCTCTAGATTTCAAAATTTTCTGGGGGAGCATGCCCCCATACTCCCCTACCGGCTCACGCCTACGACGCTCGCTATGCATCTCCTCCACCGCTTGGCCTTTGCTACTGCCCTGGTTCACTTTTGTGGACCAGCAAAAAAAAGGCTAGCTACACTCCTGGCGTCAGCTCCTGGCGTCAATAAACACCGGGCCTGGACAATTATAATCAGTCGACTCTCTGATGGAGAATATATACCTTGAACGAGCTTTATGATTATCCACCCCCCTTTGTAAAATCCTAGATCCGGCCATACTTGTATAATGTTATTTTCAGTATTTTTGTCCTTTTAAAAATTCACTATTAGTTAAAAAATCGAATAACTAATTAACTCAAAACACAGATTATAAATCCCTTCACCAAGATATCATTCACATCCACAAAATATCTTTTTGACAGTTAGGATTTGTTTTCCTTGGGCGTAGGTCCTTGTGGTGGACCAAAAAAACTCTTGCTTGAACCGATGGAAAAAGTACCTGTGCGACAATGGTGAAACCTATACACCGAATTCATAATAGCGTATTCAGTTTTAGTTTGGCAATATAATACGTTTCTGGTACAAATGATCACTGTCATCTAAAATAGTACCTATAGAAATAAACACTTAATTTGCTTAATTTGCTGTAGACAAAATATCATCGGAGTTATGACAGATCATGAATAGAGAGTTTTGTATGTATTTTTCAAGTGAGTCCTCACCAGCGTTGTTTTGGTGCAATTTCACAATTTCAAATGTTGATATCTTCTCAAGGATTTATTATTTGGTTTCAAAACACACACATGGTATTTAGATGATCACATAAATATTCTATCAAATATTTACTTTTCCCAAAATGATATTATTATTATTATTATTATATTTTTTGGCTTTTATGAAAATTAGAAGCAGCCAATTATGAATTCGGTCTATAACAGATAGCTAGAACCTGATCTGAGTGTTTTTCAAATGAATGGGCACAGAAGGGGGGGGGGGGGTCTTGAAATTTTTACCAATTTCAAAGGGGGGTTTTCAGTTTTTTTTTGCATTTAAGAGGGGGGTCCGGAAACAAAAACCTAAAAAATGACTTTCTCCTCCAGCCCCCCCCTCCCAATATTTAATGACCGGTCCCTAAATAATTATGTTTATGTTTATGTTATTTTTATTTTACAAGATTCGCCCATAGGACAGGTGTTGTATAATAGGACACGAAGTCCCTTTTACAATACAGTACACCACGTCCCACTCAATAAGAAGATTACCTAGTATACCCGACCCCTGATGAATTCCCAATATGAAAAAATATATGAAAAATTAATATATATGAATATAAATTCACTTAAGGTGAAAAATAGGCTATATATGTTGCACGGTTTTAGTGTCTGTACTATAACCTAGTCTATAATATTAGAGTGGTTTTCATTAACCCGTGAAACAAAGTGTACTAATTAGAGGTGTAATAGTCAGATAAACACAATAGAAAACAAAAGAATTAGAGTGAAGTAGTGCTAAATACGCTAAAGTGTATTTCACGGGTTTATAGGAAAACTACTTATATCCACTCAAGAGCAAACAAATAAACAAACAACCTATGCAACAAACAAAGAATCAAGTAAGACTGACAACAAACGAACAAATACACACACCAAGAAATTATTCGGTTTTACCTTGAGCAGATCTTACAGCCGGGTCTTCAGGTTTAAGGTGATCACATGACGCCATGCTCTTATATGGCTTTACATCATCAAAGCCAAACAACAGCCCGACATCTTCAGGAAGATGCTGTTGCTTCGCCCCAGGCTCTATAGGCTTAAAAAAGAAGGTCCCAGGCCAGCTCACGACACGAGTTGTAGTCGTCGTTGTGGTGCGGTATGTTACGAGCTTGGTGATTCCATCGTCGTCCCCTTCGTCATCGAGGGATGCAATAGGAGCCTTGAATCCTGCCTTCTCGATATTAGAAATCATTGGCTTGTTTTCATCTATCAATAAAAGAGTGTCATTCATCTATTACGTCCGTTTTTCCTTATAATAATAATAAAAATAATTTATATTTGGTAATGGATTCCATATTTGGCAATAGTATTCCATATTTGGTAATAACATTCCATATTTGGTAAAAACATACCTAATATAATAATAACAGTCCAGATTTAGTATTTCATTGGTTATAGCATTCCATATTTGGTAATAACATACCATATTTGGTTAACTTGTCGAGCAGAGGGATGGGATGTAGGTGCCTTCGCTACAGCAGAATTCCCGGCAATAAGCAACAAGCCAATAAGGAGGTAACCATGGCAACCTAGCCACAGGTCACCCCCTTCATGGGCACCTTGTCACACTGATTTCTCAGTGGAAAACTTGTTATACTTACCACTCCTTCTTCTATCAATGGCGGCTGGGTGGGTGGGGCAACAGCAAAAACCCACAAGCTAACCAGCAATGGCAGAGCAAAGCAACGAGCAATAGCGGAGCAAGCGGCATGCGAGCAACGTGGCGAGCAACTGAGCCAGGCGCATGCGCAGTACCAATGATACCGCTGACCTGGCATCTCTCCTAGTTAACTTTGCTTACTAGTAACCACATTAATAACATTCCATATTTGGTAATTAAAATAGCATTCCATATTTGGTAATAACATTCCGTAATAACATTCCATATTTGGTAATAACATACCTTATATAATAATAACAGTCCAGATTTAGTATTTCATTGGTTATAGCATTCGGCCACATTTGGTAATAAATAGAGGTTATTACACGGGAAGTTGTGTAATACGGCTGGATATTTTTACGAGTCGTGCCGTATTTTGACGAGCCGTAGGCAAGTCAAAATACAAACAGACGAGTAAAAATATCCAGCCGTATTACACAACTACCCGTGTAATAAATTGTTTATTATACGACAACAAAAAGCAAACGTCTTTTTCTCTTTCTTTTTATTTGCGACCGGACAAAACAAGAAACAAACTGAGCGCGCGCGCAAAATTGACGTGTCCGAATTCTAAAACGTGTAATACGCTGTCATATTTGTACTCGTATTTGTACTGTAAGATTACAAGTTGTGTAATAACATTCCATATTTGGTAATAACATTCCATATTTGGTAATAACATTCTATATTTGGTAATAACATTCCATATTTGGTAATAACATTCCATATTTGGTAATAACATTCCATATTTGGCAATAACATGTAAATGGTATTGCTTTTTCACGATTTTTGTTCAGTGTTATCACATGAGAGTGAGTTTCTTACCTTCAGAGGACGAAGAAGACTTTGACGACCGAGAAGAAAGTGAATCACTTGATATTGATTGTCCTTTGAGGATTTTCTGTTGCTCTCTTTTTGCCTTGCGTTTCGCTTTTTCGTCTTCTTTCGTCTGCTTTTCTTCGCGCTCCTTGTCTTGCTCGTCCTTTATTCTCTTTGCTTCTTCTTTCTTTTTCCTTTCTTCGACGAATCTTTCTCTTTCCTGTTCATCTTCCAGTCTCTTCTTTTTCTCCTCGTCGTTTTCAAGTTCTACAAAAATGAAGTCTTCCACCAACCGTTTTTCTTCTTTGATGTCTTCTTCTTCAACCTGCGGTTGATCGTCATACCTGGATTCTACAATAACTTGAGTTGTGGTTGTAACTGTTACTACTCCTTCGTCTTCTGGAGTTCCATCATCGCTATATGTAGTCTTGATGACCGTGGTGATTTCGTTCAGCCTTTCTTCTTCTTCTTTCTTTTTCCTTTCTTCTTCAAATCTTTCTCTTTCCAGTTCATATTCAAGTCTCTTCTTTTTCTCCTCGTCGCTATCATCTTCTACAAAAATAAAGTCTTCCATCAACCGTTTTTCTTCTTTGATGTCTTCTTCAATCTGCGGTTCGTCGTCAAAACTGGATTCTACAATAACTTGAGTTGTGACTGTCACTTGGTCGTCTGGAGTTCCATCAGCACTATCTGTCTTTGTAGTTTTAATTATAGTGGTGATCTCACTTAGTCGTTTTTCTTCTTCCTCGATCTTCTTTCTCTCCTCATCTAACCTCTTCAGTTCTTCTTCATCCGCTTTCTTCTTGTCCTCGCGTTCTTTTTTCTTTCGTTCCTCTTCTTCCTTCATTAGTTTATCGAGCTCATCGAGCCGCTGTTGGTGTTCTTTCTCGATCTTTTGAACCTCTACTTCAACTCTTCTCTTTCTTTCTTCTTCCTCGAGACGCTTTTTCTCTCTTTCTTCTTCTCGCTTTTCCTCTTCCTCCTCTTCTCTCTTCTTCGCTTCTTCCTCCAAACGTTTCATCTCTTCTTCTGTCTTTTTCTCTCTTTCTTTTCGCTCTTCTTCCAGTTTTTTCATCTCGTCGTCGATCTGTTTCTTCTGTTCGTCGATGTCTTTTCGTTTGTCTGCAGTTTGATTCAGGATTAACTGAATGGCGTCCTCGGCTCTGTGTTGTTCTTCTTGTGATTCAGGAGCGCTCTCTGTCTCATCAGTGATGACTACTTCTTCTGCAAAAAAAAATACAGCGACAACAACCACAAGGTCAGTATAGTAACCCTCTCAAAAATCACAATTAAAAGCGACTATACATGTAATTTGAATCAATTCTTCCAAATTTGAAAATAAATTAAATTTACTATAATTGAATGAGATATTAACACTCAAAAATATATAATTCCAGATTATTGTTCCTCCATCACAAAAGGTGAAACAACAATGGCCGAAGAGAGAGCCGTTGCTAGGAAACCGCAGTCAGCCACAAGGATCCCTTAATACATTTTCGCGCCATACGACAAATTGGTACGCAGAATTAATCACGTTGAATACAAATTCGAAATTAACAATTATACGTATTTGTTTTCTTTTCCTCGTATGTTTTTGTAATTAGTCCAGCAGTCCAGGGCTCCCTTGCATTTTTAAAACTGATTGCAACACTGATCAGGAACGACATCGCATTTGAGTTAAAAGGTCTCAGGAAATGAGGCGGGGGGGGGGGGGGGGGGGGGGGGGGGGGGGGGGGGGGAGAAAATTAGTGTGTTAGAATGAGTAGTACCTGTTATGTACGAGACAGTCCTTACTTCAGTGCCTCCTAAAATGTCAAGGAAATTAATTAAATATTTGCTGACAGCATCTGATTGGTTGGTGGGCGGGTTGGTTGGTTGGTTGTCTTAGTTGGTAATTTCAGTGTTATTTATTTGGTTGGTTGATTGATTGATTGATGGGGGTTATCGGCAGGCGTTTATGCTTGCGTCAGGCTGGCTTTCACAGTCAAATAAGACCTGTTGTGCTTGCGTCGAGCCTATTTACACAGTGAAATAAGGCCTCTTGTGCTTATGCTTGCGTCAGGCCCGTTTTCACAGTGAATAAGGTCTCTTGTGCTTGTGCTTATGCTTGCGTCAGGCACGTTTTCACAGTGACATAAGGCCTCTTATGTTTGTGCTTATGCTTGCGTCAGGCCCGGCTTTTCACAGTGACATAAGGTCTCTTGTACTTGCGCTTATGCTTGCGTCAGACTGGCTTTCACAGTGAAATAAGGCCTCTGTGTGCTTGTGCTTATGCTTGCGTCAGACCCGTTTTCACAGTGACATAACGCCTCTTGTTACTTGCGCTTATGCTTGCGTCAGACTGGCTTTCACAGTGAAATAAGGCCTCTTGTGCTTGCGCTTATGCTTGCGTCAGACTGGCTTTCACAGTGAAATAAGGCCTCTTGTGCTTATGCTTGCGTCAGGCCCGTTTTCACAGTGAAATAAGGCCTCTTGTGCTTGCGCTTATGCTTGCGTCAGACTGGCTTTCGCAGTGAAATAAGGCCTCTTGTGCTTGCGCTTATGCTTGCGTCAGACCCGTTTTTTCTTCAATGAAATAAGACCTCTTGTGCTTGCGCTTATGCTTGCGTCAGACTGGCTTTCGCAGTGACATAAGGCCTCTTGTGCTTGCGCTTATGCTTGCGTCAGACTGGCTTTCGCAGTGAAATAAGGCCTCTTGTACTTGCGCTTATGCTTGCGTCAGACTGGCTTTCACAGTGAAATATGGCCTCTTGTGCTTATGCTTGCGTCAGGCCCGTTTTCACAGTGAAATAAGGCCTCTTGTGCTTATGCTTGCGTCAGGCCCGTTTTCACAGTGAAATAAGGCCTCTTGTGCTTATGCTTGCGTCAGGCCCGTTTTCACAGTGAAATAAGGCCTCTTGTGCTTGCGCTTATGCTTGCGTCAGACTGGCTTTCGCAGTGAAATAAGGCCTCTTGTGCTTGCGCTTATGCTTGCGTCAGACCCGTTTTCACAATGAAATAAGACCTCTTGTGCTTGCGCTTATGCTTGCGTCAGACTGGCTTTCGCAGTGACATAAGGCCTCTTGTGCTTGCGCTTATGCTTGCGTCAGACTGGCTTTCGCAGTGAAATAAGGCCTCTTGTACTTGCGCTTATGCTTGCGTCAGACTGGCTTTCACAGTGAAATATGGCCTCTTGTGCATTTATGCTTGCATTTCAGGCCCGTTTTCACAGTGAAATAAGGCCTCTACTTCTAATTGATGCTTCATGCTTATGCTTGCGTCAGGCCCGTTTTCACAGTGAAATAAGGCCTCTTGTGCTTATGCTTGCGTCAGGCCCGTTTTCACAATGAAAACGTGTGCTTATCGGTTGGCACCCTGTCGTTTAGTCGACATACCTTCTTTCAATGGAAGACCGTACACTTCTACTCTCAAGCACGGCCAGCAGTACCACTCGACAGGACAGAAGCGGATATATCTTGCTACCATGTACTTCTGTAAATCAATAGTCTTTACGGACGAGTGGTCTTGATTAGCGTTGAATAACTAGTAAAGAAACAGTAAATAAATAAGTGATTGAAATGTATTTATCCCACAACATAGACAATACAGCCAATCAGAGAGCAGAATTGTCGTTGCACATTCCGCAATATTGTACGCGTTCCTGCTTCCCATCATACAATGCAGTCACGCTTATACGACAGGGAAACCATTTACATAGCTTGTATAATTTTCCTCTCCCAATTTCCTTTCCTCTTTTATTTCTTATTGTCTTTTTCATTTCACTTCACTTTCGGTTCAAAAGATCAATTTAAAATTCTAAATACCCATTCTTTCACTTATTTTCTTTTCCTACATTTCCCCCTATTGTTTCTTATTCAATTTCACAACATAAAAAATTATAAAGAATCAAAAGTGAAGAAAAGAAAATCAAAAGGATAAATGAAATAAATAATTAACTCGGGCTAATACCACAGGAAGCCCAAGTCCGCCAAAATTAAACCTTACCTGGTTTCCATTCTCCTCGTGGTAGTTCCAGTTCTCCCCGTCCAACGAGTACTGCAACTTATACTTTTTCACGTAATCATTATTTCCGGTAGGATTTCCCTGGGTTGCTACTGATGTAACACAATGTAGACTCCCCAAATCCACTTGTAACCAGGACTTCTCGGCTTCCTTGGCGCACCAACCCAATGGGTGGTTGAGCCTGGCACTAGAGGGAGGTGTGCCATCGGCATGGGATGAGGCTGTGATACAGTCGTCTTGGACTTCGCCTGTTTCTATTCCAAGAGGTTCTCCCTTGAGATCGTCGGGCACTGAAAGAGGTAAATACGACATTTATTGTTCTGTATGGTAAAATAGGTAAATACGACATTTATTGTTCTGTATGGTAAAATAGGTAAATACGACATTTATTGTTCTGTAGAGTAAAAGAGGTAAATACGACATTTATTGTTCTGTATAGTAAAAGAGGTAAATACGACATTTATTGTTCTGTAGAGTAAAAGAGGTAAATACGACATTTATTGTTCTGTAGAGTAAAAGAGGTAAATACGACATTTATTGTTCTGTATAGTAAAAGAGGTAAATACGACATTTATTGTTCTGTAGAGTAAAAGAGGTAAATACGACATTTATTGTTCTGTAGAGTAAAAGAGGTAAATACGATTGTTATACTTCTAATTGATGCTTCAAAAGGAGGTTACTGTACCAGTCTCTATAAAAACTTAAATATAGCAAGTCTTTGACTCTAATTCAATAACAACATTTACAATAGTTATAGATAATATATTTGATCAGGGAGGTGTCACACCTCCCTGATTTGATAAACTTACATCCATCTATGATCACTTCACCGAAACAACCCTCCCTGATCAGTTCTCTTTCAATCATTCCGTCGTCCGCGTTGGTAGCAAGCCAGCGGTTACAAGGAAACACTGCTGTTTCTTTCGTCTTAGAATCTTCCACGGTGACCTACATATGAAATATGGTAGTAAAACATTTCTTTTTAGGCCCGCAATACATTCCTGGGAAATATCGACATTCATGAGACAACACTAAAACAATACAATTTAGAACCGCAATGCATCTCTGGGAAATAAATAAAAAGTAAAAAAAGAAAATGTCCGAAAAGTCGGTACTCAGAGTTAATTCACTATTAATTTCCTTGTTACTATAGTTACGATGTTACCATGGTTACCACCATACCTTGTCCAGAAACCATGCTGGCCCCCATCCTGTGTTGTCATGGCCAATGCGAGCTTTGGTGAGTGTACCCAAATATGGGCATGTGAATTTCATTGTATCTGCCCTATATGGAAGAATAAAACGTAATGGTTTCGTATGAGTGGAAAGTAGTGGTAACCGTGCCGCATTCTGATTGGTTGAGCACTCATTTTGCGCGCTGTGATTGGTTGAATAAATGTCTTCTTTCTTTCACTCACGACGCAAGCACAACGAAATATCAGGAATGTACCAATGTTACTTACATTC
The DNA here is from genome assembly GCA_033675265.1 of Actinostola sp. cb2023. Lineage (NCBI taxonomy): Eukaryota > Metazoa > Cnidaria > Anthozoa > Actiniaria > Actinostolidae > Actinostola > Actinostola sp. cb2023. The sequence goes on from JAUJYZ010000158.1 coordinate 103,587, forward strand.
CATTCTCGAAGGTTGTTGATCCTTCGTTCTGTAACGTTTGTTGATCAGATTCGCCAGCAGTTCCATACAGCGTAAACAGAATGTTGGCATCGGTTCCTGCTCCAAATGCGTCTCCAGTATAGATTGTAACTGTGTATGTTACCTCTGAAACAGAAAGGGAAACTTGTTATTATGTTTTATTTATTTTTTATTTCTTAATCATTATTTTACATCTAGTGATGGGCAACCTTTACAGATTAAAGATTTAGATTTAGATGATTAATGTACAAATGTATGCTCGATATGATCCGAAAATGATGACATTTGCAGCATTACATATACAGTCATTCTCAAAACGGTTGTCCAGATGAAAATACTACAATACTACAATAAAGTCACGTGATTCATTATGTATTCAATTTCTGCACGCGGAACTGCGAGTTGATACCAGCGCCATTACATTCAGTTCTCACAATGCTGTGTACTTTTGCATCTCAAATTGAAATTCCACGCGAGGAAATTTAAATACATAATGAATCACATGATTTTATTGTAGTATTGTAGTTTTTTCATCTAGACAACCTTTTTGAGAATGACTGTATATATTTTAATTTTTTCAATTGTCTTTGAAAAGCCTCTTGGCGAAAGTCAATAAAATATAAGTGTATTTATGTTTGTCAGTGTATTTTTTTCAAACATTGTTTTACATCTGTAGTGATGGGAAACCTTAACAGATTTTTTTAATATTTAGATTTTTCATGTATATACTCGATATTATTCAAAAATGATGACATTTGCAGCAGCTCCCACGTAGGATCGGTCCTTTCTTGGAAAACAACATACCTTGGAGGGTTGACTCATTGTCTTCCACGAAACCCTCTCTCATCAAATCACGTCGGATGAGTCCATCTTCGCTATCGGTAGCCAACCATTTGCCGCATGCAAACTCGATGACTTCACCGTTTGTGTCGTCTTCTACTTCAACCTGAAATATTGGAAAAACTGTGAGTTAAGAACACATTACATGCACATGAATAAAGTCTATCATCATCACATTACATGCACATGAATAAAATGTATCATCATCATCACATTACATGTACATGAATAAAGTCTATCATCATCACATTACATGTACATGAATAAAGTCTATCGTCATCTTCATCATCACTCATCACTATCATCATGCATGATATAGTTATCACACCACCGTTATTATTATCAAGCCATCATTTCCCATCATCATCACCATCTTTTGTCACCACCACGACCACAACCATCACTTCATTGGAGTCATTTTCGTATGAGTGGAAAACCTACGGTACGAAGTTACGGTTACGGTACGGAATAGAAGACACCTACATGTATTTAACCAAAAACAGCGCGCAAAATCATTGCTCAACCAATCAGAATGCTTGGACACAGCACGGTCACCTCACGGCACGAGCCGTACCGTAACTGCTTCCCACTCATACATGGTATGAAAACGACTCTATGATTCATCACTGTCATCATCACTATCATTATTATCATCACGTGTTTTCTGATACTACTCAGATATCATACCTTGTCAAGGAACCACCCAGGACCCCATCCCGTGTTATCATGACCAACACGAACTTTGTAAATAGTTCCCAGGGAATCTTTTGTCTCGACTTTGAATGTATCCTTCCTGAAACATTTCAGACAACTTGTAAACAGCATACTCTTAGTCAGAATCTCTACAACAAGGGCCACTTTTACAATTTCAAGTCCTTTCAAGTGTCTTATTCTCAGACTACAAAACAATTCCTAAATGTACATTTTGTACTTAATTATTACTCCGCTGAGCAGAATTGTAGTACAAGTCGGAATTTGAGTCGGAGGAAGAACGCCTTTCTCAAAAGAAGAAGAAAGGATTTCTCGAAGATATTAGCATGTATTTGCTATCTTAAATTCGAGTGGAAATAAAGTTTATTGTATTGTATTGTATAAAGACGCAAAGGTAGCGAGGTGAGAAAGTTAGAAACCAATTTTCTTCCTCTGCTGTCTCAAACTTACGACTCAAACTTCAACTCTTTTGGCAGAGTTTTGTGAATAAGTAGAGATTGTTGTGCAGTCTAAGCCTAGTCTTCAATAGCGACGCAGCCATAATCACTAGCGCAAGCACAAGGGGCATTATTTCACAGTGTAAACGAGCCCGACGCAAGCATGAGCGCAAACATTTTTCCTTTTCTTATGCTAGCGTTGGGTCCATTTTCACACGACACAAGTTCTTATACTTGCGCTTATGCTAGCGTTGGGTCCATTTTCACACGACACAAGTTCTTATGCTTGCGCTTATGCTTGCGCTTATGCTAGCGTTGGGTCCATATTCACATGACACAAGTTCTTATGCTTGCGCTTATGCTTGCGCTTATGCTAGCGTTGAGTCCATATTCACATGACGCAAGTTCTTATGCTTGCGCTTATGCTAGCGTTGGGTCCATATTCACATGACGCAAGTTCTTATGCTTGCGCTTATGCTAGCGTTGGGTCCATATTCACATGACGCAAGTTCTTATGCTTGGACCAATTAATTTAGATTAATCCCATTGTAAAGCGCTATTGGGCAATTTATTGGAAATAGCGCTATATAAATAAATAAAAATCATTATTATTATTATTGCGCTTATGCTAGCGTTGGGCCCATATTCACATGACACAAGTTCTTATACTTGCGCTTATGCTTGCGTAGGGTCCGTGTTCACATGACACAAGTTCTTATGCTTGCGCTTTTGCTAGCGTTGGGCCCATTTTCACATGACACATCTTCTTAACTTGCGCTTATGCTAGCGTTGGGTCCATTTTCACATGACACAAGTTCTTATGCTTGCGCTTATGCTAGCGTTGGGTCCATATTCACATGACGCAAGTTCTTATGCTTGCGCTTATGCTAGCGTTGGGTCCATATTCACATGACACAAGTTCTTATCCTTGCGCTAATTATGCTAGCGTTGGGTCCATATTCACATGACGCAAGTTCTTATGCTTGCGCTTATGCTAGCGTTGGGTCCATATTCACATGACACAAGTTCTTATGCTTGCGCTTATGCTAGCGTTGGGTCCATTTTCACATGACGCAAGTTCTTATCTTATACTTGCGCTTATATGCTAAAGCGCTATTGGGCAATTTATTGGAAATAGCGCTATATAAATAAATAAAAATCATTATTATTATTATTGCGCTTATGCTAGCGTTGGGCCCGTGTTCACATGACACAAGTTCTTATACTTGCGCTTATGCTTGCGTCGGGTCCGTTTTCACATGACACAAGTTCTTATCCTTGCGCTTATATGCTAGCGTTGGGTCCATTTTCACATGACACAAGTTCTTATACTTGCGCTTATATGCTAGCGTTGGGTCCATTTTCACATGACACAAGTTCTTATACTTGCGCTTATGCTAGCGTTGGGCCCGTGTTCACATGACACAAGTTCTTATGCTTGCGTCGGGTCCGTTTTCACATGACACAAGTTCTTATACTTGCGCTTATGCTTGCGTCTGGGCCCGTTTTTACATGACACAAGTTCTTATACTTGCGCTTATGCTAGTGTTGGGTCCATCACATATTCTCCCTCGCATCCGTCTTTAGAGCGTTGCGTGACGGAACTAAAGACGGATGCGAGGGAGACAAATATTCACATGACACAAGTTCTTATGCTTGCATTGTTAGTGAATACCAGGCTAAGAGGCACCTGGTGTAGAGGGATGGTCGTTGAGGAGAGGTTCATCTGTACTTACACTCCACTCTCAAACATAGAGCTTCCCTTTTTCTCGAATCTGTATTCTTCAGAGTCGCCCTTTGTTCCATATATGGTCACATGGACATTGGCGTCGGTTCCAGCTCCCCACGAGGTTCCAGTGTGGATATGAATAGTGTATTCATGATGATCTGAAAAAAAGTAATCAGTAGCCGAATGTTGCGCAATAATATTTCAGACAAAAGGGGAAGGAGCATTGTAGAGTTTAATAACACCAAACTCGCCCGCAACTCTATTGGGTTGCCTGTGGTAAATAATTAATAGCCAATGCAGGCTATTCTTCAACGCCCAGTGTTCCAAATAACTTAAAGTCCTAATCTTTAAATAACACAAGGAACCAAACAAGAAAATAACACAGAGAACCTGGCAAAGATGAATATGAGATTCCTTGCTTTTTTCTCGCTTTCTGCGATTTTACGCCGTCAGGGCGCAACTGGAGGCCGGGCGTTTCTTTCTCCTAGGGTCCAGACCTTCTCGAATGCCAAATAAGGAGATGCTCTGGTCCCATGATGCAATCCGTTGAGTCAATAACACTCACCTTTTCCACTTTCTTTTTCCTTGAATGTGACGTCAGTATACGTCAGCTCACGTGACAACCCGTCAACAATCTCATCTGTAAACCACTCTTCACAAGGAAAGTCGAACACTTCACAAGTTTTCACATCCTCAATCATGACCTAAAACCCCAACAACATTTTGTAAATACATACAGTCATTTGCAAAAATTCTGGCCGCTACGAAATATCAGTATATCAATATATCGCGTGCATTATGGGTAATTAAATAATCGAAAATTCCCCTTAAAGCGGGTTAACGCCAGCAAAGTTGGTAGAAATATTTAGTATAATGTTTATTTTAGTCTTACGCTTGTATTTTGCTTCATTAAATAAGTTAGGAAACTCAAAATAGTATTATTTAATTACCCATAATGCACCCGATATATTGATATATTGATATTTCGTGGCGGCCAGAATTTTTGCAAGTGACTGTACATGTACAATTTATGTAGACTTCATTCTCATCTCTAGATTTCTCTCGGTCTCCCTTTTGTTTACCACAGGGTTCCCGCAAAAAAAAAAATATATATATATGTACATATCACGTGAATTTACCTTCTTCAAGTACCAAGCTGGCCCAAGACCCGAGTTGTCGTGGCCAATTCTAAGTTTCTTGATTCGTCCAAAGTATTCTCCAAAGTGAACGATTTTAAAATGGTCTTTCCTTTGGAGAGAAAACATTTTTTTTTTAATTTCTTGACAAGTTTTTAATGAAAGTGTTGCTTAGTGTAAAATTTAACAATGAAAAAATAAGTACTTTTTTCTTCTTTACACTTTTGTTTAACCTTCCAGGAATCGAAAGCAAAACCACCAGGAAGGTTAACCAAAGGTGTAAAGAAGAAAAAAGTACTTCATTTTTAATTCTTAATTTTTAAAACAACAAAAATATTTTACATGCATGTACCTTCATTTTAAATGTGTTGCACTGAAAACTGAGATAATAATTATATTTATCATGACTTGTATTTCCCGACTCGCGCGCTCTTAATAAAACCTCCAGAAAGAGTCACATGATGGGGTCCGGATGTGATGCCATAATTAAGTTTTTGCGCATTTGATCATATTCAATGTTAAAATGCACAATATAAGCAATAAATATTATTATTATTATTATCCAGAAAAAGCCATGTCAAATGATAAAATGCTTATTGACTGAGTTACAGGTCGGGCTATACAGGAAAATATTTGGCTCTTGGTCATTCAGCATGAGCTCAGTCCGTACGGCCATGACCTCGAGCCAAATATTTTCCCGTCCGGCCCTCCAACTCAGTCAATAATAAGTACATAATATAAAAGTTTATATAAAGTAAAAAAAAGTAATTTTCTTACGAATCTCGTTCAAAGTTATTTCCCGAGTTGTCCAATTGTCGTTGGCCTGAGTTTCCATTTTCTCCATATATGGTCAGGAGTACATTAGCATCAGTTCCACTACCCCATAAGTCGCCAGTGTAGACATCAATTTTGTACGAATAGCCTGAAATAAATGAATTCATTACAGTGTAATTTTAACTTTTGACTAGATTTGGATTACAAGGATTCTAGACTCATGAAAAGATGATAAAAGCTTGTGAAAGAGAAGGACATCTACATCTACATTTATTAAGTCAGTAAAGTCATGAGACATCAACACCAACTATAAAATAAGTAACTAAAATATAACAAATATATACATAAATATATCTATAAAATTAATACTAAAAATGGAAAGGACCAGTTACAGGTGACTATAGAATAATTTATTATTCCAGTCCCTCTCTTCTTTACCAATCAAAGTTGTCAGAGAGATCAGGAATGACAAGGATTTGTTCTCGACTGTCCTGTAAAACATTTCCTGTTAGATATATATACCGGTATATAGCTTGGAAACATATGTTTGACATCTGTTTATATTATAAGTTTGACTCCATTTTGAGCTGTCAGCAAAATGAATGCAGCCATTACCTAATTAGTCAGTACAAGTTCTGGCAAGCAGGTATAAACTAAATAATGCAATTTGAAAGCTTGCCTAGTTGCGAGTCAGTAATTAGCCTGAAAATGTACATGTAGATCACCACAAACAAGGGGACAATGTGGGGGCGTTCCCTTGTGGGAGCAACATAATCCCTTGTGGGAACAAGTTGCATTGAAAAAAAATAAAATAAAAAATACAAAATTGCATTGTACATTGTGTACAGTATAAACAATAATGGACAAACATGTGTCATCGCTTTGTCATCGCTTTGTCCTCAACACAAGTTTGAAATGACAGATCATAGCCTGGGGGCAAAATGGGTTTTGTAACAGGGACATGACCCTACTAACATGTCTGTGCAATATATATATATATGTCTCTCGTGTATCAGCCTGAAAGCTGCCTCATTCTGGGTGCTATTTCTGGACATCTTGTGTCTTAATTGTGAAAAGACTGAATATGTATAGGTTTCAAGTCCATTGCGGGGCCCGCGGAGGGAGAGGCCCCACCACTTTTTTTGTCCATAGGTATAGTAAACATTTTAAGAAAATTTAAAAAAATGTATTGCATTATTTTATGTTCCATCTACATTATACGGTAGCGACAGTATCGTTTTTACAAAACATGAAACTTTTAGAAAACGCGTACATCATCCGTATGGACATACGTAGCCTTAGTGAAGGTGATTAATAATAATCACGATTAAGATTCTATTAATGGGGTAGCAGCTAATACTCTTTAAAATGATTACGCACCATCTGGAGCAGCCTTTTCACCACCATCAACAATAACTTCCTGTTGTATATAAGTTGTCATCTTTCAATGTCTAGAATAAACAAGCAACAAAATTATGGATATACAATGTATATAGCTTAATGGGATACCTGTGTTGAGGCCATCATCCAGTGATCATCATCAATGAAATTTGAAATATATGGTGATGGTGGGTGGCAGCGGCGGTGAAACTAATGATATTTAGCATGTGTCGGGCCATTTTCTTCTTATGCTGGCACCATTCTAGGAGTATGTGTTACATTATAGTCACCATATTGGTTCCCAAATAAAAAGCATGCCTCTATAGCTTCTCTTGTTGGTTCATCCAACATGACAGCTGCATCTTGGTTATTTAATTCTCAAGGGATTTTCGGTCACGTGGTTGCACACCAAGAATAGTAGTAGCCTGTGTGGCCAGCTCTGGGGGAGAGGAGAGGAGGCCGAGAGGATGGGAGAGGAAGGAAGAGGGATTTCCTCCTCTCCAATCCCCCTCCTCCTCTCCAATCCCCCTCCTCCTCTCCCCCAATCCCCTCCTCCTCTCCCCCAATCCCTTCCCCCTCCCCTCCCCCAGGACTGGCTACGCAGGCTAGAATAGTCTAGCTTGATAATGTATTATTTAATGAAGTGTTGACCAAATATGTTATCATTGTCACACTCGTAAATTGTTATGAAACCTTTATTTTATCTAAACAAAAACAATAATTTTAATATATTCTTGTCCGCCCACTCAAACTAACCACGACTATTCTAGAACATTTGATTTCGACGACTCTGTTGATATTCTAAGCGAAAGCGGAAAATCCTTATTGACATGCAGCAGAAATCGATTTCTTTTCACTTGTGGTCATTTCGTAATCATTTCTTTTCTTTAAAAGTAGAAATTTAAACACAGGTTTGGCGGTTTTTACACGTATTTTTTCTTTTGAGCAAGAAATCTATTCTAGCGATGTATGTATTCGAGGGAGAGGCTGATGGTGGAGCAACACACTTCAGACATATTATGTAAACAAATGAACAATACAGTGGATTTACTGCATGCGGGGTTAATAATGCACAGTGTCTCGAAGAACTTGAACGACAAGATTACAGTGAATTCCTTACGATAAAGTATAAGAACAGCGAATTTCTTTGAGGGAAAATGATGCATTAAAGTTCGGCGTGAAAGGAATTGATACGGCGCGGTATAAAACAGCACGGAAATTAATATTAATTCCTCGTGTATTTCGACTCAAGGACTGTTTGCTCTGAGTGAATAGGTCGTTTGAGGATTATAGAACTTAAAAGATCTTTCTGTTACTCAACTTTGGGAAGATTTTGGAGCGCTAAATTGGGTTCATTTCAATTGCCATCGCATATAGCTGCTGTGATAATGTTGACTTGTGCGATTGTATAAAGTTAATATAAAAATGTAATATATATATAGTCCCTACAGCACACCACAGGTCAAGACAAGATCATGAACATGAAGGCATCCACAAAGATATTATAGAATGAATAAAGAGCAAATTTAAACTCTCCAAAACTATAATTTCTGAGGGGAATGTAAATCAAGCTGCACCAAATGTGTCACAGAAGTGTGAAATAACTTGCCTAGAGACACCCTAGTCAATCCAAAACTACATTACATTCCCAAGACACCTAACTACTGAATGATAGACCTACCTGGATGCTAGATAAGAAAGCTAACTTGAAGGAAATTGGTCTAAATTGGTGGAGTTCTGCACGTCCACTTCGGGTCGTGGCTCTTAAATCACTCGACGCTTCTAAATTGCCGCAAGCGTGACAAAAGCGGCTCTCAGCAAATCATGTCGCGCGTTGACGCTATGCTCCAGAGACTCCAGGGAATAATGCGTCTCAACTCGCCATGCACCAAAACACTTCCAATTGGAATTCGAAGCATTGTGATAATTGTAACATTTTTTCGATTATTTGAAAGCCCACCTGGAAAGCGCGGTCAGGAAAGAAACCGCGAAATGTTAAAATTACTCGTATAAGAGAAAATAATTACTTACATCGAGAGGCCCCATCGAGACTGAAACAAACAAAAACAAAAATTGTACACAATTTACTAAATATTTCAAAAATATTTCAAAACTTTGTTTATACCGGCTTGCAAAGCCCAAATGAACGTTGTCTTATCTTGCTTTTCTCAGTAAATTCAATTCCAAAGTTCCAATGAAACATTCCATATAGTTTTCGAGGTATTTAAGTTAGAGTTCAGGCCCGTAGCCAGGGGGGGTGCACGGGGTGCGTTCGCACCCCCCCCCCCCTCCCCCCCTCCCCCCCAACAGACCCCAAAGGTCCACATTTTTTTGGGGAAAGTCACTGGCAAACTAAAACCGACTGCACTCTCTTTCCACCGTGAACGAACCGCGCGCCAAACTTGTCCATGCACATCCATTATAACTTTGAATTTGACTTAGAAGAGGTGGTAAATCTGTTTGCCACCAAACACCCACGGAGGCTGGATCACAGGCAACCCAATACGTTTGTAAGGGAATGTATGGGGATTTAAAATATGCCGTATTTTATTTGGAAATAATTAATAAAAGTTTGTCAACTTTACCTGTTGTGTCATTCTGTTAAATAAATCCCTATTAAAATTCCCCCAAATCAAAAATCAACAGAATGGTACAACACAGGTAAAGTTGACACATTTTTATTAAATATTTCCAAATAAAATACGGCATATTTTAAATCCCCATACATTCCCTTACAAACGTATTGAGCTTGGGTTGTCTGTTATTAAACACGAAACCGCGCTATAAAAGGGACTGGACCGCCTTCATTTCACACCTTTCCAGCTCAGTTGAATCAATTTGAAATGGTGGAGTAACATCTTCGTATTCATGTCGTATTGAACGACTCAAAGTTCATAATTATTATTCAACTGGACTTCGATAAAACTGAGCTAAATATCAATATTTTCAAAACTGATCATTCAAAGCTAATAACAAGATTTTGAAAATGAGTTCTTGATGTTATTAAAAGAACGAAGAAAGTCAACAATTTGAAAATCAATTTTTTGAATTTAAATTTCGCGCCCATTGTTACGATGCAGAGCTCTTGACAGTACGATGGATGACTGACAACTGAAGGTGTTAGCTGCCTGGCACAGGCCCTTTTATAGCGCGGTTTCGTGTTTAAATGGGACTGACTGGGAATGGCCATTTTTTTACACTGGGAAAATGGATTGTACCACTGGGACTGGGATTTTGCTAATGGGACTGGGAATTTCAAAACCACTTTGGGAATGGGAAAGCGTATTGCAAAACAGCATATTATTATAAGCCTTATACATTTTTCAATATGCATTGGTTTGCCGAGACAGTGTAGGAAGTAATTAGCAATACGCGTAAATCACAAATAGCTCTTGGAGAACGCTGGAAATAGCATTTCCGAGCCGGCTCTAGATTTCAAAAATTTAGCGGCTCGCGCCTACGGCGCTCGCTAAACGTCCCCCACCACTTATTTTCCATTTCCTACGGCCCTGCAACAATATGATCCTTGCTGTGATAGGAGACGAGGATGAAGCTGCACATACAACCACAACACGCTCGGGAAGAATCATATACTGAAGAGCGGAAATTGATTATTATTTTTGCAACCATTTATTATTCCACAAAATTCAGGTCAAATAGAGCAACCAAGAGAACGGTTTTTTTAAAATAACGTATTAAAATACGTTTCAAAGCAAGGAAGTCTTCAAAAAGCACACTTAGAAATGCAAACATAGTGAAATAATCATTTACAATTGCCATAAAGTATGAGATCAGGAAATTGTTAGATGAATTATCTAATAGGGTGGTCGCTAGAAGCGAGTCCACGATACTGGGATTTTCTTGAATTCATGTCAATGGGACTGGGATTTTTTTTTTAAATCGACTGGGAAATGGGATTTGTAGGCTCCCTTCAGGACCCTCTATGAATTGCTGCTATCCTAAGTGCATTTTGATAGTTTGGTCCACTTTGGCCTGGGGAGCACCTCCCCACAAAAAATCCTGGCTACGGGCCTGGAGTTCATAGTTTGAAAAATCTGTAGTTTCCGACAATTTCCCGAAGGCCATCGCTTGTGACGTCACTAGTGACACCACCAAGAGACATAACATTATCGTCGGAATACCAGGGTTGACTGTTCTCCCCTCCCACTCCCACTCCCCACTTTCCTGGCCCCACCGAGTACCCCCTTGTTTCCACGACTTTCGGCAGCGCACTCGGTCAGTCTAGAACTTCATGACAGTCGTTTTACCTACGGCACGGAGTTACGGTCACGGTACGGAATCAAAGACTTCTATTCAACCAATCACAGCGCGCAAAATCATTGCTCAACCAATCAGATTGCTTGGACAGCGAGCCGTACCGTGACTCCCCGCTTATACGTAAACGACCCTACTCAGTGCGCATACTGTACGTGCATGTGTCGGTCAGTATTTGTCCAGTTATCCTATATTTTTATTTGCAATCGATTACACCAGTATGCCTCAGTTTCATACACCTGCAGGAGCCTGACACCTGTGAGTATTTCATTAAAACTATCCAAATAAGTTTATCCGGTTCAAACTGCATTTGTTTATTTTCCCTTAGCTTGGTTGGTTTTCACTAGCGAGACGTAAACGCAAGCAAAAAGAAAAAAAAAAAAGAGGATTTTTGTCACTGTGAAAACGGGTCTGACGCAAGCATAAGCGCAAGCACAGGAGGCCTCATGTCACTCATTGTGAAAACGGGTCTGACGCAAGCATAAGCGTAAGCACAAGAGGCCTCATGTCACTGTGAAAACGGATCTGACGCAAGCATAAACGCAAACTACGCACAAGGATCAAATGGTTGCCATTTTCGTGCGCTTATGCTGCCTTGTGTTAGACCCGTTTTCTCAGTGACATAACTTGTACTTGCACTTGTGCTTGCGTCAATCCCTTTTTCACAGTCAGCAAAAATCCTCTTATGCTTGTGTCAGGCCCGTTTTCCCGCTTGTGTCGTAGTGAAGACCTGGCTTTGTAGTTTTCAAGAGTTTTCTAAGGCCCTGTTTACATGAGAGAGAGATAGCCTAGCACTAGGATCAACTCTACTGTTCGCATATTCAGTTTGTGGATGATAAAACAATAGAATTGTCCCTACTGCTAGGGTTATCTCTCTCTCTCATGTTCACATATTCTCTGTAGATGATAAAACAATAGAATTGTCCCTACTGCTAGGGTTATCTCTCTCTCTCATGTTCGCATATTCCCTGTGGATGTTAAAACAATAGAATTGTCCCTACTGCTAGGGTTATCTCTCTCTCATGTTCACATATTCCCTGTAGATGATAAAACAATAGAATTGTCCCTGTACTGCTAGGGCTATCTCTCTCTCATGTAAACGGGGCCTAAGCCAAAACACTAGTCAGTGACATTATTATTGTTGTTAGTAGAATTTCCATTAGATGTTTCTTCGTTGTTCTTTACGTCGTCGCGGTGCTTCTTGTGATACCTCCTCATCATCTTCATCCATTTTATAGGACTATTTGCAAGATGGCTATTTTTAATATGCTGAGGCGCCGAGCCTTTGAGGTCGACCTGTGTAATGACTGTAACTTTGGAAGACTGGGTGCCATCATCTACTGGGCGAATGACAACCCCAAACATGAAGGTGTTGGCCCTTGAAAAAAATACGCAAACGGTAACAATTTTATTCTGGATTTGCGTATACATATTGGGTTACCTATGTAGTAATTAACCGTGGGAGGTTGAGGCGCGATTTCCAAATATAATTAGGAAGAATTTGATTCTCTCGGCATGCATGTATAATGCGCGCGCAAGAAATCTCATTCTTGTCTCGGACGCCAACTTTCCTATTTTCAGTCATAAAACTCAGTCCTTCACGGGAGAGCTAGGATGAGTAGGAATCCAGTTTTACCACAATCCTTTGCGCGCAGAAACTTTAAAACATAAAGTCTTGAAAATCAAAATTTATAAATGTGAAGCTTGTTTCCTGCTTTAATTATTCGAAGGTGTCAGAAAGTTTGTAGATCTAAATGGTACTGATTTAAGTTCCGCGCAAAGGATTACTGGGTAAAACTGAGCACAGCCGCCATCTTGTTTCTGTAAAGTGGATATATCAGTACAGAGGAGGCGTACGAAAGCACTATGGGGGGAGGGGAACTGGAAATGCATTTTTACCTGATCAGTTTGTTAGTTTTGGCAATATGAGGCACACTGGGATGTGAGATACTGCACATGGTCTGTGTGTGATACCGCTGGTCGTGATGATCAAGGCACGCAAGCACCATTTCTCTTTTCTTGCAAAAGATAGGCATCTTGTTAGAACTGCAGAAAGAATTAGTTGCTAAGGGACTTTTCAGAAATTAGCAGGGGGAGGGGGGGGGGAGTGGAAAATGGGAGAGGGTCATAACTTTTGAACCCCTGAAAAGGGAGGGTCATGAAAAAATAGGCAGTGAAAAAGGGAGTATTTTGGTATTTTAGGCCAAGCCCAAGGGGAGGGTCAGGAAATTTCATTCCCATCGCTAGGGGAGGGATCACAACCTAATAAAAAACTTTTTCAACGGCTCAATTTAAAATCACCACCCACCACCCCCCCCCCCCCCCCCCCTCCCCCTCCCCCTCCCCCTGTTAAATTCTGACAAGTCCCTAAGCGTCATTTCATGTCACAATATCGACAACGTTAAATAGAGCGCTTACCAGTAAATTACTTTAAAATTTCCAATCTTTTCTAAAATGTCGATAACTGCAAACGTCTTGTCCCATTTTTGTCTGAGCTCCCAGTCGGTTAAGTATTTCACCGCTGAAAATCGGAATAATTAGTTTAAACACAGTGATCAGGCCAAGGGGATACAATTTTGGAGCAATTTAAAAAAACTGGGGGGAAAAGGATTCACCCATCCATCCATCTATTCATTTATCCATCTATTCATTTATCCATCTATTCATTTATCCATCCATCTATTCATTTATCCATCTATTCATTTATCCATCTATTCATTTATCCATCTATTCATTTATCCATCCATCTATTCATCCATCCATCCATCTATTCATTTATCCATCTATTCATTTATCCATCCATCTATTCATTTATCCATCCATCTATTCATTTATCCATCTATTCATTTATCCATCTATTCATTCGTCCTTTCATCCATCCATCTATTCATTCATCCATCCATCTATTCATTCATCCATCCATCTATTCATTTATCCATCTATTCATTCATCCATCCATCCATCCATCCATCCATCTATTCATCCATCCATCCATTCATTCATCCATCTATTCATCCATATCAAGTTCATTCATCCATCCATATATCCAAGCGCACATATTTTGGCCATTCATGTATTGATCGTTGTGCGCAACTATAACTATCTCAAACCATGAAGCAGATGTGAAAGACTGTACCTGTTTCATATGGCACTCCTTGAAGCTGTAATTCAGCCTATGAAAAGTTCAAATAATAATAATAATAATAATATTAATAATAATAATAATAATAATAATAAATATAATAATATTTTAAAAACTATAATAATATTGATAATGATACTTTTCATTAATATATTCTTATATGGTTTGCTGCTGTCAAGATTGTTTACCAACTTTAAACTCTATCATTCTGATGAAGGCTGCCGTATTTTCATTTCATACGCGTGAATACCGTAAAACTAGTAATCAATATTAATAATCGTAATAATAATATTTTTATCAAATTGGACTACAAAACAACCCCTACTTTTTCGCGAAACTCCGCTGACAAGAGTTGAAGTTTGATCGACTCGTTAGTTGAGCCGTGAGAGAATGAGACGAGACGAAAAGACGCGATGGGGTTCGTCTCTTATTTTCCGGAAATTCCAACCGAACGGTCGGATGGAACGAACCAACTGGAAATTTCTGAACCATATGTTCAGAATCTCGTGGAATCTCTCGGTTCCAGTTCTCTCAGGGATCCCACAGAATCCAAACCGATCTGGTTTGCTACGTGAGTGGAAAAGTTATTACCATTATGCATCGGTCACCCCAACCGAATCTTTTGAACAAATGGAAAGTACCCTTGGTCTCTATTTCCTACCTTTGTGATTGGAGGAGTGTTTTGTGATTTTGCATTTTTACGCCAGATTTCAGCCTTCCTGGTCTTCTTGACTTTTGTCCAGTTTTCAGAGGATTCGCTCTCCAATGTCAACAGCTGTTCGATGTCGTTAGTATGTGAAGGGTAATAGATGTGCGGCGAGTGTACTGCGCCAAGAACAAAAAAAAAAGTATGTGCTGTGAGACAACATTTTGAGACGTTATCCATACACGCACAATTGGTTCCAATCTGGAGTTGTTTCCATTCTGAATTGCTTAGAAATGCAAAAGAGATAAAGGATGGAGGGAGGGAGAGAGGGAGGGAGAGTTGCTCTCCCAAAATTCCAGTTTTGTGTATAGTCAAGCTAGGTTAATTTACTGCTCGCTTACGTAGTCCATATTCAAGGTAGCCCGAGTAAGAAGAAGAAGAAGAAGAAGAAGAAGAAGAAGAAGAAATAATGTATTGCTTATATTGCGCAAAGAATGCAAATGATCTATTGCGTATTTACACGGGATGAACTATATATATATAACCTAAGAACAAACCAGAAACACTGGTTCTCGCGCACTTTCTTCACTCACAGATTAACCTGGTCAGGTGTTTTCTCTGTATTGTTTATATACTCACGTTTCTCTGTATCCAGTGAGCGATTACATGTAAACACTATAACATCATCGTCCTTCGGATCTTCCACAGTGACCTGCGGTGAAATGAAATGATGGAGTTTGAAGTCTGGTTTTCACTAATGAGGCAATGACGTAATCACATGCAAGAGCCCGTTATTTCACTATAAAAACGGGCCTGACGCAAGCAAACAACGGGCCTGACGCAAGCAAACGTGCAAACACAAGGGCGTCATTTGTCACTGTGAAAATGGGCCTGACGCAAGCTCGATCTATCGCCAACGGAATCCAGTCTCTGAACAGGCGGCCTTAAAATACTTGAGTAACGCAACTCGATCGATCGCCGAAGAAACCCATCTCAACGGATAACACGCCGTGAGTTAGGCTAGCTACAAAGGGTAGGACACCAGTCATTTGTTGGCAGTAGTACACAGGTAGCACAAATAATTCGGATGTTAAAATATGCGCGTTCTTATGGGCTTCCCATGGTAGACCGTGCGCTCGACTGCGGAAACCGTTGCGAAATCGTACGAGAGATGGCAATGAATACGTTACTTACCAGAAACCATGGCGATGCCCAACCAGTGTGATCAGGTCCAATGCGTATTTTAGTGAGAGTTCCAAGGTGATGTGGACATTCAATCATCAACGTCCCCTTCCTGGAAACAATCAATCAGTTGTATATTAACCAAAGGCATCATTGTAATGAGGAAAATGAACAAGAAGAAAAAGATGATGATGATGATGATGATGATGAAAATGAAGATGATGGAGAAGGAGAGGACGAAGATGGATATATTAAAGATTATCTATTTCTTGGTTTCAATCAGCTGATAAAATTAAGTCCATGAATCAGAGAAAATTTTATTGAAAAGGCGCCATTCAGCTGCTTGGAAATTCCTCGCGAGACTGAAAATGACGACTATTGAAATCAAGCAATTGTTTATAAGATAAAGAAATAATAATAAGTAATTATAAAAATAAAAATAATAACATTCTTATTAAACGCACTAAATATAGATCTCAGTGCGTTTTACAACTGAGTGAAAGTAAAATAAATAAAAATCGCATGATGAGGAGAAGGAGATGGAGAAGGAGAAGGAGAAGGAGAAGGAGAAGGAGAAGGAGAAGGAGAAGGAGAAGGAGAAGGAGAAGGAGAAGGAGAAGGAGAAGGAGAAGGAGAAGGAGAAGGAGAAGGAGAAGGAGAAGGAGAAGGAGAAGGAGAAGGAGAAGGAGAAGGAGAAGGAGAAGGAGAAGGAGAAGGAGAAGAGAAGAGAGAGGAGAAGGAGAAGGAGAAGGAGAAGGAGAAGAAGGAGAAGGAGAAGATGGTTATGGAGAAGGAGGAGGACGAGAAGGAGAAGGAGAAGATGGATATGGAGAAGGAGGAGGACGAGAAGGAGAAGGAGAAGATGGATATGGAGAAGGAATAGGACGAGAAGGAGAAGGAGAAGATGGATATGGAGAAGGAGGAGGACGAGAAGGAGAAGGAGAAGGTGGATATGGAGAAGGAGGAGGACGAGAAGGAGAAGGAGAAGATGGATATGGAGAAGGAGGAGGACGAGAAGGAGAAGGAGAAGATGGATATGGAGAAGGAATAGGACGAGAAGGAGAAGGAGAAGATGGATATGGAGAAGGAATAGGACGAGAAGGAGAAGGAGAAGATGGATATGGAGAAGGAGGAGGACGAGAAGAGAAGGAGAAGGAGAAGGTGGATATGGAGAAGGAGGAGGACGAGAAGGAGAAGGAGAAGATGGATATGGAGAAGGAGGAGGACGAGAAGGAGAAGGAGAAGGTGGATATGGAGAAGGAGGAGGACGAGAAGGAGAAGGAGAAGATGGATATGGAGAAGGAATAGGACGAGAAGGAGAAGGAGAAGATGGATATGGAGAAGGAATAGGACGAGAAGGAGAAGGAGAAGATGGATATGGAGAAGGAGGAGGACGAGAAGGAGAAGGAGAAGGTGGATATGGAGAAGGAGGAGGACGAGAAGGAGAAGGAGAAGATGGATATGGAGAAGGAGGAGGACGAGAAAGAGAAGGAGAAGGTGGATATGGAGAAGGAGGAGGACGAGAAGGAGAAGGAGAAGATGGATATGGAGAAGGAGGAGGACCAGAAGGAGAAGGAGAAGATGGATATGGAGAAGGAGGAGGATGAGAAGGAGAAGGAGAAGATGGATATGGAGAAGGAGGAGGACGAGAAGGAGAAGGAGAAGATGGATATGGAGAAGGAGGAGGACGAGAAAGAGAAGGAGAAGATGGATATGGAGAAGGAGGAGGACGAGAAGGAGAAGGAGAAGATGGATATGGAGAAGGAGGAGGACGAGAAGGAGAAGGAGGAGAAGATGGATATGGAGAAGGAGGAGGACGAGAAAGAGAAGGAGAAGGTGGATATGGAGAAGGAGGAGGACGAGAAGGAGAAGGAGAAGATGGATATGGAGAAGGAGGAGGACGAGAAAGAGAAGGAGAAGGTGGATATGAAGAAGGAGGAGGACGAGAAAGAGAAGGAGAAGATGGATATGGAGAAGGAGAAGGAGGAGGACGAGAAGGAGAAGGAGAAGATGGATATGGAGAAGGAGAAGGAGGAGGACGAGAAAGAGAAGGAGAAGATGGATATGGAGAAGAAGAAGGAGGAGGACGAGAAGGAGAAGGAGAAGATGGATATGGAGAAGGAGGAGGACGAGAAAGAGAAAAGGAGAAGGTGGATATGGAGAAGGAGGAGGACGAGAAAGAGAAGGAGAAGATGGATATGGAGAAGGAGGAGGACGAGAAGGAGAAGGAGAAGATGGATATGGAGAAGGAGGAGGACGAGAAGGAGAAGGAGAAGGTGGATATGGAGAAGGAGGAGGACGAGAAGGAGAAGGAGAGGATGGATATGGAGAAGGAGGAGGACGAGAAGGAGAAGGAGAAGATGGATATGGAGAAGGAGGAAGACGAGAAGGAGAAGGAGAAGGTGGATATGGAGAAGGAGGAGGACGAGAAAGAGAAGGAGAAGGTGGATATGGAGAAGGAGGAGGACGAGAAGGAGAAGGAGAAGATGGATATGGAGAAGGAGGAGGACGAGAAGGAGAAGGAGAAGATGGATATGGAGAAGGAGGAGGACGAGAAGGAGAAGGAGAAGATGGATATGGAGAAGGAGGAGGACGAGAAAGAGAAGGAGAAGGTGGATATGGAGAAGGAGGAGGACGAGAAGGAGAAGGAGAAGATGGATATGGAGAAGGAGGAGGACGAGAAAGAGAAGGAGAAGATGGATATGGAGAAGGAGGAGGACGAGAAGGAGAAGGAGAAGATGGATATGGAGAAGGAGGAGGACGAGAAAGAGAAGGAGAAGATGGATATGGAGAAGGAGGAGGACGAGAAGGAGAAGGAGAAGATGGATATGGAGAAGGAGGAGGACGAGAAGGAGAAGGAGAAGGTGGATATGGAGAAGGAGGAGGACGAGAAAGAGAAGGAGAAGATGGATATGGAGAAGGAGGAGGACGAGAAGGAGAAGGAGAAGATGGATATGGAGAAGGAGGAGGACGAGAAAGAGAAGGAGAAGGTGGATATGGAGAAGGAATAGGACGAGAAGGAGAAGGAGAAGATGGATATGGAGAAGGAGGAGGACGAGAAGGAGAAGGAAAAGATGGATATGGAGAAGGAGAAGGACGAGAAAGAGAAGGAGAAGGTGGATATGGAGAAGGAATAGGACGAGAAGGAGAAGGAGAAGATGGATATGGAGAAGGAGGAGGACGAGAAAGAGAAGGAGAAGGTGGATATGGAGAAGGAGGAGGACGAGAAGGAGAAGGAGAAGATGGATATGGAGAAGGAGGAGGACGAGAAGGAGAAGGAGAAGATGGATATGGAGAAGGAGGAGGACGAGAAGGAGAAGGAGAAGATGGATATGGAGAAGGAGGAGGACGAGAAAGAGAAGGAGAAGATGGATATGGAGAAGGAGGAGGACGAGAAGGAGAAGGAGAAGATGGATATGGAGAAGGAGAAGGACGAGAAGGAGAAGGAGAAGATGGATATGGAGAAGGAGGAGGACGAGAAGGAGAAGGAGAAGATGGATATGGAGAAGGAGGAGGACGAGAAGGAGAAGGAGAAGATGGATATGGAGAAGGAGGAGGACGAGAAGGAGAAGGAAAAGATGGATATGGAGAAGGAGGAGGACGAGAAAGAGAAGGAGAAGGTGGATGTGGAGAAGGAGGAGGACGAAAAGGAGAAGGAGAAGATGGATATGGAGAAGGAGGAGGACGAGAAGGAGAAGGAGAAGATGGATATGGAGAAGGAGGAGGACGAGAAGGAGAAGGAGAAGATGGATATGGAGAAGGAGGAGGACGAGAAGGAGAAGGAGAAGATGGATATGGAGAAGGAGGAGGACGAGAAAGAGAAGGAGAAGGTGGATATGGAGAAGGAGGAGGACGAGAAAGAGAAGGAGAAGGTGGATATGGAGAAGGAGGAGGACGAGAAGGAGAAGGAGAAGATGGATATGGAGAAGGAGGAGGAGGACGAGAAGGAGAAGGAGAAGATGGATATGGAGAAGGAGGAGGACGAGAAGGAGAAGGAGAAGATGGATATGGAGAAGGAGGAGGACGAGAAAGAGAAGGAGAAGGTGGATATGGAGAAGGAGGAGGACGAGAAGGAGAAGGAGAAGATGGATATGGAGAAGGAATAGGACGAGAAGGAGAAGGAGAAGATGGATATGGAGAAGGAGGAGGACGAGAAGGAGAAGGAGAAGATGGATATGGAGAAGGAGGAGGACGAGAAGGAGAAGGAGAAGATGGATATGGAGAAGGAGGAGGACGAGAAGGAGAAGGAGAAGATGGATATGGAGAAGGAGGAGGACGAGAAGGAGAAGGAGAAGATGGATATTGAGAAGGAGGAGGACGAGAAGGAGAAGGAGAAGATGGATATGGAGAAGGAGGAGGACGAGAAAGAGAAGGAGAAGGTGGATATGGAGAAGGAGGAGGACGAGAAGGAGAAGGAGAAGATGGATATGGAGAAGGAGGAGGACGAGAAAGAGAAGGAGAAGGTGGATATGGAGAAGGAGGAGGACGAGAAGGAGAAGGAGAAGATGGATATGGAGAAGGAGGAGGACG
This sequence comes from Actinostola sp. cb2023, assembly GCA_033675265.1. Lineage (NCBI taxonomy): Eukaryota > Metazoa > Cnidaria > Anthozoa > Actiniaria > Actinostolidae > Actinostola > Actinostola sp. cb2023. The sequence continues at coordinate 124,387 of JAUJYZ010000158.1, forward strand.
AGAAGGAGAAGGAGAAGATGGATATGGAGAAGGAGGAGGACGAGAAAGAGAAGGAGAAGGTGGATATGGAGAAGGAGGAGGACGAGAAGGAGAAGGAGAAGATGGATATGGAGAAGGAGGAGGACGAGAAGGAGAAGGAGAAGATGGATATGGAGAAGGAGGAGGACGAGAAGGAGAAGGAGAAGATGGATATGGAGAAGGAGGAGGACGAGAAAGAGAAGGAGAAGATGGATATGGAGAAGGAGGAGGACGAGAAAGAGAAGGAGAAGATGGATATGGAGAAGGAGGAGGACGAGAAAGAGAAGGAGAAGGTGGATATGGAGAAGGAGGAGGACGAGAAGGAGAAGGAGAAGATGGATATGGAGAAGGAGGAGGACGAGAAAGAGAAGGAGAAGGTGGATATGGAGAAGGAGGAGGACGAGAAGGAGAAGGAGAAGGTGGATATGGAGAAGGAGGAGGACGAGAAGGAGAAGGAGAAGATGGATATGGAGAAGGAGGAGGACGAGAAAGAGAAGGAGAAGATGGATATGGAGAAGGAGGAGGACGAGAAGGAGAAGGAGAAGATGGATATGGAGAAGGAGGAGGACGAGAAAGAGAAGGAGAAGATGGATATGGAGAAGGAGGAGGACGAGAAGGAGAAGGAGAAGATGGATATGGAGAAGGAGGAGGACGAGAAGGAGATTGTTTTGTTTTGTTTTTGTTTTTGAATAATTAATTACAATTCATTTCGTTTGTTACATTATACTAAAATACATTCCACAAAACTAATAAAAAAAGATACAGAAGATACAGAAGGAGATGCTGGAGATGATGATGAAGTGTTACTTACATTCCGTCTCTATGAAAACTATGCGGTCCTTCACTCTTTATGTTCAGTTCATTAGACTGCCCGTCGGTTCCAAATAAGGTCAAAAGTACATTAGCGCCCGTCCAGGCCCCGAACGCGTCTTCAGTGAACAAATTGACTTTGTATAAAGTACCTTTGGAGGAAAGTATTAGTTAGAGCAAAATAATTGATACTGATACCATACATACAAAAAACAACAATCGACTGAAAGATACAAATGCATGATACAATAATGATGGCCGTAGCCGGATCATTGATGCGATTTCCTAACCTCGTGGGATTTATAACATTTTGTATTCGATGTACTGTTATATTTCCATATCAATATATTTGTGCTTGTTTCAACAAGAAAGAAAAGACGTTATACTCAAGAGAATGGCCACATGGCCACATGGTCTGAAATGGAGTAACAAGGCCGTGTGGCCAACTCTGCAGGTGTTGCTCTCAAAAAGTATATGCAGTTCTAAAACATGAGTTTTAATCTCGTTAATTATCCGCAGTTACTCACTCGGATTCTAGGGGAATATTCAGTTATTCACTCGGGTCCCAGGGAAATATCCAGTTATTCACTCGGGTTCCAGGGAAATATCCAGTTATTCACTCGGGTTCCAGGGGAATATCCAGTTATTCACTCGGATTCCAGGGGAATATCCAGTTATTCACTCGGATTCCAGGGGAATATCCAGTTACTCACTCGGATTCCAGGGGAATATCCAGTCAGTTCACTCGGATTCCAGGAGAATATCCAGTTATTCACTCGGATTCCAGGGGAATATCCAGTTAACAATCATGTCACCGTCTATGATATTTTCGAGAAGGATCTATACTCACGTAATCGTTTTCTTTCCTGTTCTTCCAAAAACAGCGATCTTCTTTTCTCTCGTTCTTCATTCTCTCGTTTTTCTTCTTCTTCCTTTCTCCTTTTTTCCTCTTCTGCTTGTCTTTTCCTTTCTTCCTCTTCCCTTCGCGCTGCTGCTTCTTCGTCTTTTCGATTTCTTTCTGCTTCTTCTTTTTTCCGCTTTTCTTCTTCTTCTTTTCTTCGTTTTTCTTCTTCTTCTCGTTTTCTCTCATCTTCTTGTCTTTTCCTTTCCTCTTTTCCTTTTCTTTTTCTTTCTTTCTCTTCTTCTTCTTCCTTAGCTATTTCTGAATCGCGTCTCCTTCTACGTTCTTCACGCTTTATTCTCTCTTCCTCTATGCGTCTTCTCGTTTCTTCGTCCTTTTTCTTTGTTTCATCTTCAAGCTTTTGTTTTTGCTCCTCTTCCTTCTTTTTTCTTTCTTCCTCTAATTTTCGTCTCTTTTCTTCTTCTTCTTTCCGTTTTCGCTCTTCCTCTTCTTCTTCTTCTTTTTCCCGCCTTTTTGCTTCTGCATCTTTTAATTAGCAGTCACATAAAAAAACACGTGTTTATGCAAATATAGAAGGCCACATAAAGCTCGCTACTTCCGAAGACCCGGAGTTTGTAGAGGTAAATTTTATAGTTAGGTCATATTGTGATAGGATTAAGGGTATTAGGTAGGGTTTGGTATGTTCTTTTGGTATGTTCTATAGCAGCTGCATTTCGCGAGGTCTTAAACTAATACAGTTGTAGACCATAGTAGTTCACATTATTTTCTCCGTCCTACGAATAAGTGCTTTCGTTCTCCTCGACAATGGCAGCTCGATTTTTTCCAGAGTTTTGCTTTATGTGAGAGAAAATAACGTGAATGCATATCAAACTTATGTTATACAAAAGGTCATTGTTTCACATATGCAGATGAGGCGAGTCTTGTTTAGGCGAAAAAACAGCATGATTTTGATACATTTTTGCTTTTTACTGCATTGTTAAAATACAAATCAAAAACCTACCAACGGAATATAAAAGACGAATATGTAAGGAATGAATAAGCTGGCAATTCAAGCACAAATAAAGAGGTTTGAAGGTGGCATTTTCCGTTTCTTCAAAATTGATCGAACTGAAATCTCTGAAGAGATATGGGAGAGCGTTAGATACGCTACCCACAAAAACCCTTTGAATTCTTTGGGAATTGTACATTGTGTCAATCAAAAACCTACCGCCAGATTCAAATGCTCTGTAATGATACGCGCGTTTTGATATAAAATACATGTATATTGGATATAAATAAGCGGTGGCAAAATGAAATCTAAAACTCTTTGTTTGGTAATCGTGAACATCATATTCGTGCTCTTTATCCCGGTCTGTATGTAGAAGCTACATAGACAAATAAATTATGGCTCGGAAAGGACGTTTTTTGAAGGCAATTTCTAATATTTACACACAAGATCAATAGGTCTGAAGTTCGAATTTGTGATATATTTTCCCCTATTGAGGAAACATATGCAGCTCTATAGCATCCTCTTTTATACTTCTAATTTACACATTGTCAAAGGCGGAAAAAGATCAATTGAGAAATGCTTTATTTAGCGGCCAAAGAACAAATTGCTCGATTAATCGGGCCTCAAACGTGCTTTTAATAGTAAACAAAGCACATTTGTAATTCAATAATTTCATCTTGCACAAGCGCATTCAAAAACGTTGTCCGCGTGATACTGTGTCCCAACAGGAGCAAATGTTCAATGATGCAGGACATAAGTTTGATATGTAAAACAATTATTGAACTCGGTTTTTGCAAAATATCGTGATTTTGTCAGTGTCTCGCAGATAATTATTCTCCTAGGCTTGCCACTGACAAATCACGATATTTTGCTCAACTTCGTCCAATAATTGAGCACTAATTATTACCTCTATTGTCAAAATCATCACCGATCAGTTGTCTCTCAATCATCCCGTCGTCAGCGTTCGTAGCGAGCCAACGACTGCACGGAAACACAACGGTGTGATTATTCACCGTATCTTCTATGGTTATCTGTTGAAACAAAGATTCATGATATAATTCACTGTACAGAAAATGAAGGGCACATGTTACCACAATCCTTTGCGAACCTAAATCAGTACTACTCACATCTACATACAACCTGTCTGACACGTTCATATATAGCTAATTGCATAATCGTTGTCGGGTTGAAAATCATGAAAGCTATGACCAAAAGGAATTCTGGGAAATTAAAACTCTCAAATAACACCGTCAAATCATCGACCTTTTTATGCAGACTTGTAGGATCTTAGTTAAATAGCTTATATATTTTCAAAACTACGAGAGCATTGAATATATCTGCATGTAATGTAGCTCATGAACTGATTTCCCATCCATCCTTGCGGTCTCAGCTTCTATGATTTATGAGTTTCAACCTGACAACGATTTTGCAATTAGCTATATAGCTAATTGCATAATCGTTGTCGGGTTGAAAATCATGAAAGCTATGACCAAAAGGAATTCTGGGAAATTAAAACTCTCAAATAACACCGTCAAATGATCGACCTTTTTATCCAGACTTGTAGGATCTTAGTTAAATAGCTCATATACCTTCAAAACTACGAGAACATTGAATGTATCTGTATGTAATGTGGCTCATGAACTGATTTCCCATCCATCCTTGCGGTCTCAGCTTCTATGATTTATGATTTTCAACCCGACAACGATTATGCAATTAGCTATATATAAAGCAGGTAACAGCTTCAGTCACACTCGGACCTAGACCTGTGTTATCGTGACCAACACTAACCATAGACAGCCGTACAGAATTAATGGTACCGTACCTTATCAAGGAACCAGCCTGGACCTAGACCTGTGTTATCGTGACCAACACTAACCATAGACAGCCGTACATAATTAATGGTACCGTACCTTATCAAGGAACCAGCCTGGACCTAGACCTGTGTTATCGTGACCAACACTAACCATAGACAGCCGTACATAATTAATGGTACCGTACCTTATCAAGGAACCATCCTGGACCTAGACCTGTGTTATCGTGACCAACACGAACCATAGACAGCCGTACATAATTAATGGTACCGTACCTTATCAAGGAACCATCCTGGACCTAGACCTGTGTTATCGTGACCAACACTAACCATAGACAGCCGTACAGAATTAATGGTACCGTACCTTATCAAGGAACCATCCTGGACCTAGACCTGTGTTATCGTGACCAACACGAACCATAGACAGCCGTACATAATTAATGGTACCGTACCTTATCAAGGAACCATCCTGGACCTAGACCTGTGTTATCGTGACCAACACGAACCATAGACAGCCGTACATAATTAATGGTACCGTACCTTATCAAGGAACCATCCTGGACCTAGACCTGTGTTATCGTGACCAACACGAACCATAGACAGCCGTACATAATTAATGGTACCGTACCTTATCAAGGAACCATCCTGGACCTAGACCTGTGTTATCATGACCAACACTAACCATAGACAGCCGTACATAATTAATGGTACCGTACCTTATCAAGGAACCATCCTGGACCTAGACCTGTGTTATCGTGACCAACACGAACCATAGACAGCCGTACAGAATTAATGGTACCGTACCTTATCAAGGAACCATCCTGGACCTAGACCTGTGTTATCGTGACCAACACGAACCATAGACAGCCGTACATAATTAATGGTACCGTACCTTATCAAGGAACCATCCTGGACCTAGACCTGTGTTATCGTGACCAACACGAACCTTAGTAAGGGTCCCCAGAGGGGATTTTGTCTCGACATTATAAATGTCTACCCTGAAACAAACACAAAACAAAGTGCAACATTTGAGTATATGTTTCTATCCTGTTTACTGGATTATTATTGGTTCCAAGTGTTAGCTAATGTGGTTGCTAGGGATTGATTGACAGGTGAACGTAGCCATGCGCACGGAAAGCCACTCAAGTGTAATTGGTTGAAAAGATCTGCAATTGTCATTGGCTGTTGGAGAATGATTGACACAGCAATAGCTGGAAGCCATTCACTCGAGTGCTCTATTTGACTGAACAGCCGGCCTGTATGAACATTGACATTTTCATCTTTTCTTTCGGCTATTGACTATTGGGCTCCCTGTGTAATACCCGCCAAAATCACGTGAATTATTTCTTTATTTCTATCATTCCATCATGTTTTAGAGCCGCACTTCTCCTTAAACACCAGCCCATGCGACACAAGAATAACACCAGGCTTTATGCTTTCTAAACTTCATATTTCGATTCATTGATTCTTGTAAGAAAATAAAATCAGTAATTCTGAACAAAATGTTCAAATATAATGTTCAATTAACCAGGAGAAACGCACACAAACTTACATGCGGTTTTCAAAAGTAGTATCCCCTTGGTTTTGAAACTTCACTTCTCCGCTGTCTCCCTTGGTTCCAAATATGGTAGCAAAGATATTGGCGTCCGTCCCAGCAAACATCACGCTGCCCGTATGGAATGAAATCTTGTACAAGTATGCTGAAAATGAAAGTGAAAATTAACAATTTTTCCGAATAATAAATAATTTTTTAATAATTTATTATTATTATTATTTTTTTTAAATCTTTAATGAGGATGCCTAGATCACTAATTAAAAGTGGGAATAAAGAGTTGACTACGAAAAAACCGACTGTATCCAACACCAATTTCATAAAAAATGTCGTGCGTTTTTTTCAAGCCTCTGGCTCGGATGCATTGGGCAACTACGTCCCACGCTAGCGGATCCAGGGGTGGTTCCATATATGGGTTCCGTGGAACCCCCCTTTTATGTGAAGCCCATCATGTTCGTTACGCTAAGTAGAATGAAGTAGCTATATACAGTGGTGGATCCAGGGGTGGTTCCATATATGGGTTCCGTGGAACCCCCCTTTTATGTGAAGCCGATCATGTTCGTTACGCTAAGTAGAATGAAGTAGCTATATACAGTGGTGGATCCAGGGGTGGTTCCATATATGGGTTCCGTGGAACCCCCCTTTGTGAAGCCGATCATGTTCGTTACGCTAAGTAGAATGAAGTAGCTATATACAGTGGTGGATCCAGGGGTGGTTCCATATATGGGTTCCGTGGAACCCCCCTTTTATGTGAAGCCCATCATGTTCTTTACGCTAAGTAGAATGAAGTAGCTATATACAGTGGTGGATCCAGGGGTGGTTCCATATATGGGTTCCGTGGAACCCCCCTTTTATGTGAAGCCGATCATGTTCGTTACGCTAAGTAGAATGAAGTTGATAGAATGAAATTGAAATTATGGTTTGTCTTTATAATGCAGTAAGTAGCGTTTCTGGAACCCCCAGTTTTGAAAATCTTGGATCCGCTACTGAAATTGATTGATTGATTGATTGATTGATTGATTGATTGATTGATTGATTGATTGCTTGCTTGCTTGAACACGTGATAAGTAAAGAAACATACTACTAACGTTTCTTTTGGAATCATCCTGTTGGGCGTAAATCAATAATAATAATAATACTTAATATTTATATAGCGTCTTTCCTGGTGCTCAAATCAACTTCTATTATATATCACGTGATAATAAAGAAACATACTTTTCTTTTGGAATCGTCCTGTTGGGCGTAAGTCACGTCTAATGTGTCCATCACCACTATCATTGTCAAACCACTGGTTGCATTCAAACTCAGTTACTTCTCCTGTAGTGTTATCTTCCACTTCGATCTGTATGTAAAATCAGAATTCAGAATTTAGACTTGGGCTGACGTCGTCCTACCCTGCGATCAGAGGTTTCCGTTTAGGTAAAAAGGAAACCTCTGCTCGCATACTTAATTAAATAGTCTGCATTTCGTGATTATGTAATCCACGAGTTATAGAGATGACATTGGGACACTTTTGGGATCGCTCACTCACTCGGCTGTAAACTTTGACTACGTTGCCGCTGAAGTATATCGCAGGCTCACCACTTAGCGGGGAGGGGTGGTATGAATGAATGGATGAATGAATGAACTTTATTTAGAGAAGGTAAATATAAAAACATTTATAAAATGCACCAGTTTAGCATAGCTAATCTTCCACTGGGCCTTCTGGGTTGAGTTGGCCAACGAGTGCCTTTGATTTTTTAAGTGCTACAGACTACTAACAGTTAGAATGGCCATCGGATTAAACGAAAATGCATGTGCAATGTTTCGTTCACGTGGGGGAGGGGGAGGGGCTAATTCTTACCTTCACCACCAGCCAACCAGGAAGCCAGCCAGTGTTATCATGACCAACTCGAATCTTAGTGAGGGTCCCAAGGGATGTTTTTGTGCCAGTTGTAAAGGTATTTTTCCTGATAAAAAATGTATACATTTAACTCCAATTTGCCTTTACCTAAACGAGCAATGGAAAGCATACATATAAATAGATAGACTGGCAACAGGATGGCTCAGAAACTCAATAGGACATTTTCATGATGGCGTCACGTCAATCATGGCGTCAGTGTAAAAACAGAATTTTAACAATGCCCGTTTTAACAGGCAGAGGCGATTTATGCTTTTGAAATTAAAATTCCACGCGCGCAAAACGAATATAGAATGAGACACGTGACATTTGTTGTAGTGTTTTAACTAAATGATACTAGATTTTATGCTATATTCTTAAACTATAATTAGATTATTTATTAGATTACTAGATACCATTATTATTTTCATTTATTTCATATTATTGTAAAGCGCCTGTGGGCTATACGATATGGGCGCTATACAAGTTTTCATCATTAATATCATTATTAAATGACGCGATCATGAAAATCACATAGTTGAAAAATATTTTGAGTTTATACCTTGCAATTTTGCCAACCCCAAGTTGTATGTCTTGATGTGTAAATGAATCATAAAAAAATTGCCAACCCCTCCCCCTGGAGTAATAAAAATGGAAAAAAAATCCACCCCCCCCCCAGAGTTTCACAATACTTACATTCCACTTTGAAATGCATTTCCGTCGTTCATGCACAGTTGTTCTTCTGATTCGCCGTCAGACCCGTAGAGTGTGAATTGTACATTAGCATGAGTACCAGCCCAGGACAGTGAACCAGTATAGATGTATATAGTGTAGGTATACATAATAATGATTTACAGAACCTAGAACGAAAAACAACAGAAAAATAATGAAATAGAACCAATAACTAACAAACCACAGGCAGCCCAACCATTTTCTCTGAGACTAAAATAAAAACATATTATGCGTGCGCGTCTTTTTGATGGGCTACCTGTGGGTAAGGCGCGCAGAATAAATATCATATTGGGATTCCTGTGTTAATCCCGTGCGTTAGAACACAGGGAGCCCAATATATATTTATTCCGCGCCCTAAGGAAACCCATGAAAAAAGGACGCCAGGAAAGTCTTTGACGGTTGTTGCACAGGGAACCTAATCAGGTGGTGCACCTGTTTGTTGCTAGCCTCCTAAAGCAGACGCATGTCCAGCGTCTGCTTTAGGAGGCTAGTTTGTTACTGGTCAAAAGTAATAATGAGTGTGACCCATTGTTTCTATTTCATGGACATGTATTATGACTTTAGAGTAGCTTCCTCCGTATTTTCTTCATCTCTGGGCTTCCTGTGGTCTAATGACCGGGAGACACTGGAACGTGTTAGGAGGGAACCACGTTCTCTTCTAGCCTGGGGCCAAGTGCCCCTCGGCCTCAATAAAGCAAAGGGATCTCATAAACAAAACACTGGTATAACGAACATCCTAAGTTTTCATAAAGCGAAGTTATGAATGACAAATTAATTATTAGGTTTAGATTAGGATAGATATTATATATATATTTTTTAAGATTATATATATATTTTTAGATTAGAAGGGCCATAAGTTTTTCAGCTGAAGCTGTAATATGTATTCCCTTGTAAAATAAAGTTTTTTTTTTTTTAATCGATATGTTTTTTTTACATTTTCATAGTTTTTCTTGCTTGAACGTCATGTATTTTATACCCAACAGAATGATTGAATTTCATACTGAAGCGATTCCCTGCAGAGCCACAGTCGGCCATACTTTTAGTCTAAACATTTTCGTTGTATTATAATAACCTTCACTGCGGGTTTTCCAATCTATCGTGGCAATTAATAAGGTTATTTATTCGCTGCCGTTCGTTTTAAGCATTTTAAACAAAACAAAAATTATCTTAAATTGTTCGTGCTTCGGAGTGTATTTAATGAATTCAAACTTGAAGCCAGAAACAAATAGAATCCAAAACAATAACAGCTGTTTGAGCTGAGTTTACAAAACTTTACAAAATAAGAGTAAATATCTGTAATCAGTTCGTGTCCATCTATCGTTGTTGCACTAAAATAGTTTATATAGAGAACTTTCTGAAATTCAACAAGTTGTTTTCAAACTGAAGACTAGTACTAAATATATCAATCATTATATCAATATGCTAACTAAAAGGGTTACGTACCTCAATGTGGTTCTGGAATTGCAGCTGCAGCTTTGACAGTCGTCAAACAAGGCTAAAGTATGAGCTTATGAGAAGAAGATGAGACTCGGCCTAGAAGTCCAAGACATCTAACGGTACCAAAGTTATCAGTATCTCTGAAATGTGTTTACAAGAAGCCACGTACTGGCAAAACAAAGGCACTTGTGCTGTCATGCATATTTCCCACTCATAACTATGGTATGCACTATGAGGTTGATATTGCAAGCTTAAAATATTTTCAAGAAAAGACTGGAAAAATAATTCAATTTCTTGAGACTACTGACTAGTTCTGATAAGTTAAGCCGAGACCATTTCTATGACTATGAACTGAAACCGCGTCAAAAGACTACGAAGAGGATTTGTGTATTGTTTACTAGTAATCCTAGAGAGTCATTTTTTGTTGTGTTCAAGACTCTTCTTTAGACTCGAGACGAAATGCTCGAGTAACTTTTGCCCTGGAGCAGTGTAGCTGAAGATTAAAAATAGACAAAAAGCTCACGTACAAATTTGTTTTTATAGCTAATTGCATAATCGTTGTCGGGTTGAAAATCATAAATCATAGAAGCTGAGACCGCAAGGATGGATGGGAAATAGATCATGAGCCACATTACATACAGATATATTCAATGTTCTCGTAGTTTTGAAGGTATATGAGCTATTTAACTAAGATCCTACAAGTCTGGATAAAAAGGTCGATCATTTGACAGTGTTATTTGAGAGTTTTAATTTCCCAGAATTCCTTTTGGTCATAGCTTTCATGATTTTTGATCCGACAACGATTATGCAATTAGCTATATATGAATAACAGGTGTAGAAAATTTGGTGATCTTCATTCAATAGACAAAAAGTTCACGTACAAATTTGTTTTCGGTATTAAATATTATATATGAACAGAAACCTTGGTGATCTTCATTCAAACTACCAAAGAAAAATAAAATCTGAAAAACTAAAATTAATAAATCATCGATCACTGTATTAAAAGTCATCAGAATTTTATTTATTAGCTATGACGTCACGCATTCATTGGTAATTGTACCTGACAGTTTAATTATAAAGTTAGAAACTCTGTTCAGTTATTTCTCGTCAAAGAAGGTCGAGTCGGAGAGGGAGGTCATTGCGGGATTCCTGTGCCATATGATGGCCAGAAGGAAGGATTAAGAAGGAGAAAGGGATCTGGGGTGCTTTCCATTTGATCGAAGAACCGGTAATTTCGGTTGCATGGTTAATTTTCCGGAAATTCCAACGGAAACGTCGGGACAAGCTTTAGAGGTTGTCCAATATTCCGGTTGGAACGAACCAACTGGAACTTTCTGAACCATTTTATGGGATCTCGTGGAATCTCGAGCTCCAAACTCTTTCTTTTATTTATTTGATAATAATAATAAATAATAATAATAACGGTTTATTTGATCGTTTTATTATAACATCTTAGTTCAAAAAATACTCAAAAAGGCAGTTGGGACAAAATATACACCTCTAAATCCTATTGAAACGATATTACAAATATTTTTATCGAAACCTTGGCCAAAACACAAATTTGGGCCCGTTGTCAGCCGTTACAGCGGTATTAGGCGATTTCTTATTGTTACTATTTTTTCGCTGGGTATCGGACTTCCGGTCTTCAGGACTTCCGGTCTTGATGGTAACTTGCTTGTGCTTGAGATAATTTTTAAGGATGTCCATCTGTTCGATCGGGGTGTTTGCCAGGTATTCAACTTGAGCACCAGGACGCATCCAGCCACCGAGGTCGACCTGTGAGATGACTGTCATCCTGACTAAGTCAGTGGTTTCGTTATCAAGTAGATGGATGACAATCCCAGACATAAAGGTTTTAGCTCTAAAACGTAATGAGAATTGTTAAAGGTTGAAACGTGATGTAATAGATTTTTATTGAAACAGTATACTAATACTAGCTCGAGGTATCTACTGAGATCGAGGTGGAGGCAGGCGATGACCATAGTCATGCATATGGTTGTCATATTGATGATGGCAATGATGATGTGAACCCACCGCTGATCGCCAAAATGGCGGTTGTCCGTGGGCTCATAAAAAAACTGCTGACCTTTTTTACCAGAACGATTTCTTTGGATCGTGGGCTCAGGTTCATGGTTGGTGCTCTTGAGTGCCTCCAAAGTTGATAACAATGATGATAATAGTGATGATAGTAATGGTGGTGATGATATACTTCACGAATATTAATTTTATACCTTATATTTCGGTTGTCATAAAGAACTCTAGGATGAAGTGCACTGCACATGGTCTGTATGTGATACCGCTGGTCAGTATGATCGAGGCAGGCCAGTACCATCTCTCTCTTCGTCAAATAGATTGGCATCTTTAAACAACTATCAAAAGAAGAACAAAACATTGATAACTGCATTCATTTGATACTCTGTCCTGAGGAAATTCGATTTACTAGCATGTGCACATCTCCCTCCTCCCACCCCTCCCTGCTGCATAAAATAAGAGTTGGATGAGGGGAGAGTGGACCATAGTCCACGATCACGTGACTTTTTTTTACGATCACGTGACTAGCTTAGAGCTTTTACTCAAGAAACCAATCGTTTTCGTATGAGTGGGAAGTAATTACGATTCGTGCCGTGCCATGACCGTGCCGCGTCCAAGCATTCTGATTGGTTTGGTTAAGCAATGATTTTGCACGCTGTGATTGGTTAACTCCGTGCCGTAGGTTTCACGCTCATACGAAAACAGCTCTAATATAAATACAGATCAATTCACGCTTACCATTTCAAAAGTGTAAAATTGCCGATTTTTTCCAAGATTTCAATATCTGTAAAGGTCTTGTCCCATTTTCGCCTTCGCGCCCAATTAGTGAAATTTTTGATAACTGAAAATGTAAATATAGAAATAATAGTAAAACCCATCTTTACAACTACAATCCTGGAAAAAAATAATTTGGGGGACACTAGCGCGCAATTGGTAAAATAAACTAATTCACAATATTTCCAGTTCTATCCCCTCACCCCTGGTGCAATGTTGTCTCCAACTCACATTCACAATGGGAGTCAGCGCAAACAATCATCAACATTGCTAGGGAGAGGGGGGACAATAACGTGGATCGTTCATGCATGTTGAGATCGATTTTAAGCGGCCGGATGTCCCAGTCATTTTGGCCAGGATTGTAATTCGAATCATGCGATCAAGTTAACTTGTGGATATGTAAAGCACAGTATATGCTAATGTTTACTCCGCGCTCTCTATGGCCGTATGCTAGATCCATAGCTAATTGCATAATCGTTGTCGGGTTGAAAATCATGAAAGCTATGACCAAAAGGAATGCTGGGAAATTAAAACTCTCAAATAACACTGTCAAATCATCGACCTTTTTATCCAGACTTGTAGGATCTTAGTTAAATAGCTCATATACCTTCAAAACTACGAGAACATTGAATATATCTGTATGTGATGCGGGTCATGAACTGATTTCCCATCCTTCCTTGCGGTCTCAGCTTCTATGATTTATGATTTTCAACCCGACAACGATTATGCAATTAGCTATATTAAACGGCATAAATGTTGACAATCGCCGGTAACAAAGCACGCGAGTTGGTCACACGGTGCGTTTGATTTAGTGTAGCGCCGAATCTTTTTCATGTTTAATTATCACCTGTTTTGTAAGACAGATCATCAAGTTGTAACACAGCCTATTAAATAAAACAAAACCAATAAAATTAGAAAGACATACCACGAGTATTTAGTCTGTCATGCGTCTGCATGCACTATAAATACATCCATCCATCCATCCATCCATTCATTCATCCATCCATCGCGTTTATCCATCCATCCATTCATTCATTCATCCATCCATCCATTCATTCATACATCCATTCATCCATCCATCCATCCATTCATGCATCCATTCATCCATCCATTCATCCATCCATCCATTCATTCATCCATTGATGCATCCATTCATTCATCCATATTCATTCATCCATCCATTCATTCATCCATCCATCCATTCATGCATCCATTCATTCATCCATTCATTCATCCATTCATTCATTCATCTATTCATGCATCCATTCATTCATTCATCCATCCATCCATTCATTCATCCATCCATTCATTCATTCATCCATTCATGCATCCATTCATTCATCCATTCATTCATCCATTCATCCATTCATTCATCCATTCATCCATTCATTCATCCATTCATCCATCCATCCATCCATTCATCCATTCATTCATCCATTCATCCATTCATTCATTCATTCATTCATTCATTCATTCATCCATTCATCCATCCATCCATCCATTCATTCATCCATCCATCCATCCATCCATCCATTCATTCATCCATCCATCCATTCATTCATCCATTCATTCATCCATCCATTCATCCATTCATCCATTCATTCATTCATTCATTCATTCATTCATTCATTCATTCATTCATCCATTCATCCATCCATCCATCCATCCATCCATCCATCCATCCATCCATCCATCCATCCATCGATCCATCCATCCATTCATCCATTCATTCATTCATTCATCCATCCATTCATCCATTCATTTATCGTCTGTCTGTCTGTTAGTCACGCTACCTTTATAATGGGAGGGGTATTTGGTGAGCTAGCGCTTCTCCTCCTCACATCAGCATCCTTGGTGTGTTTTACTTTAGACCAGTCCTTACAGTCGTGCTTATCCAAGGCAAGTACGTCATTCTTGACGTCGACGAAGACTGAATAGTGTTCGTGAGGGACATGAGCTGTACGGAGATAAAATATTTGGAAGTAAATTATAAAGGCTCCCGGGAACATGACGTCATTTCCGGTCTCAGAATTTGTGTAACCAATTCAAGTTAGCTCGAGTTATAAGTGTCATCATGTGATTAATAGTATTTGCTTGTTTGCTTGTCATGTGATCAGGCACATTTGCGCATTTTGTGAAGACTGGAGACGAACGGGAAACCTCATACCAAAAATGGAATTTTGTTACCAAAATAAGGAATAGACCTTATGCATAATGACGTAATGTGACTACAACTACCAGAATACTTTGCGAATTTTCTTTTTTTTCTAGATTTTTATTCGCTCTTGAAGTAATTCATTCAATTGTAAATTACGTAATTCAGTTTTAGCTGCCAAGTAATGTTTAATAAACAGTTCACAATTCACTATGACAAAGGGTACTAATTATCTCACAAAAGAAGATGCGCAAAGCATCCTGGTAGTTGTAGTCATATTACGTCATCATGCATAATGTATAGTGCCAAGATCCAGTCCAGTTGCGGCCGATAGTTTCTCAATGAATCTCTAAAGAAAAGGCATCAGAACACTATCAATAAAGTTATTTCCCTGATTGGAGGTGTATACTTACAGTGCTTTTCATTAACAAGACAGCAGTCGCATATGAACACGATAGTTTCATTGGACTTGGGGTCGACTACAGTTACCTGTGTGAATACAGCAAGTTATCCAACGTTCTTAGAAATTGAGTCAACTCACAGTTGCATTCTCGTACCCAGACCTTTCTCAGCTTTCTAATGAAAAAGCTGAGAAGGGTCTGGGTACGAGAATGCTCACAGTTGTTCCAGTCCATATTATTTATTTTTTGGGTGAAGTCTTTGGGATACAGCTAGAGCATTGCCCTCATTTCCTCTCCCGATGCCTTCAACCTACGCCTTCCCCGGCCCTCTCTTCAGCGTTCTCATTTTTCATTTCCCTCCGGAAGGATCCTTTCCATTCATCCCTCCAGCGAGCCACCACGAATAGTAGTTAAATTAGATTCAGCGTTACTTAGAGTCAAGCCAGAAGTCTGGCTCTCCCTCCATCTTCTTTCCCTCGCCTTCTCTCCTCTCGCCTTCCCCTTCCCTCCATTCAGTCTCCAGTTCTCACTTCCTCATTTTGTCTTAGTCACCATGAGGGATTTTTGGACAAAGTATTGTTGCTAATAAATATACTACTGGTGCCAATTACCAGGACCCACGGTGATGTTCCTTTAGCATTATCGAGACCAATGCGGATTCTTTCCAGGAAGCCCAAGTATTTAGAACATTCAAACTTCATTATGCCGCTCCTACAAGACAAAATGCATGTCGTCAAGGATTTACTGTAGCATTGGCGAACTCGTGGACTTGCGGTCCACGAATTAAAAACTAATTTAATAGTTTTAACCAAAAAAAAAGAAAAAAGGTAAAATGAAGGGTACAGTAACCAATCAGAGCGCGCGAAAAGTACTTCCTATATTCACTTGTGTGATATAATTATCGCGCGCTGTATCTTTAATTAGTGGTAACATAGTCGGAGGAACAGTAAACCAATTGATTCGTAATAAATGTTTTTAACTTAGATTTTTCCTTACGCTCTATTCTCGGTTGTTTTATGTTCCTTTTGATTGAATTTCTGTTCTTCCGACTCGCCGTCCTTTCCATATAACGTGAAGACTACATTATCGTCGCTCAAGCTCCCGTACGCTACCTCAGAAACGATACGGACCTTGTACATAACTTTAGAAGAAGAAAAGACTTTGTTAAAACACTGTGCCATTTGTTTCCACAACGTCTGTCCGTCTGTCTGTCTGTCTGTCTGTCCGTCTGTCTGTCTGTCTGTCTGTCCGTTTGTCTGTCTGTCTGTCCGTCTGTCTGTCTGTCCGTCTCTCTGTCTATCTGTCCGTTTGTCTGTCCATCTGTCTGTTTGTCTGTCTGTCCGTCTGTCTGTCTGTCTATCTGTCCGTCAGTCTGTCCGTCTGTCTGTCTGTCTGTCTGTCTGTTTGTCTGTCCGTCTGTCCGTCTGTCTGTCTGTCTGTCTGTCTGTCTGTCTGTCTGTCTGTCTGTTTGTCTGTCCGTCTGTCCGTCTGTCTGTCTGTCTGTCTGTCTGTTTGTCTGTCCGTCTGTCTGTCTGTCTGTCTGTCCATCGTTCGGTCAAATTAAACCCCACTTTTGGGTAGGTCTAAAATCGTCAGACTTGTTAATCAAACAATGTCTATATTTTCAATCAAACAATGTCTATATTTTCTTACTCACTTGTAAAGAGCATTGAGATTTATATGTAATGCGCTTTTTCAAGAATTAAATTATAATTATTATTATTATTATGGGAGTGTCTTTAATTTAAATGGCCATGACCAATCCTAGTATAACTTGATTCCTTGACAGATGAGAAGAAAAGCATTGTAATTTCTGTGATCCTGAAAGATATTGCTTGTACATGATAATAAATATACAAGCAATAAAATAACATAACTTACAAACAGATTTATCCTCATCGCTAACTGTCGGATTCAGACTTGTTGGTGTTGTCGGACCATCGACAGTATCTGAATAGATGAGAAATTTGATTAGTTTACAGAATGACTTATAAAAATGACTTATATGACATCGGCCCATTTTCATCCGGCATGCATTGCAGCCGTTTGTTTTGGTTTCGTTACTGATTGGACTTTCTTGATTGGTCATTATT
This sequence comes from Actinostola sp. cb2023, assembly GCA_033675265.1. NCBI lineage: Eukaryota > Metazoa > Cnidaria > Anthozoa > Actiniaria > Actinostolidae > Actinostola > Actinostola sp. cb2023. Next base: position 141,929 of record JAUJYZ010000158.1, read on the forward strand.
CGCCATTGCATCTGTGAAACTATAGCACCTTATTTGCTTAGCTCTTTGAAAGGCACACTCGTACCCAGTCCTTACTTACCGTGGAAAGGGAAGTAACCGGAAAGCGCGCAAAGGCGCTTGGGAAGGAGGGGCGCAAAGGCGCACGGGAAGGAGGGAGAGGGAGATTTTTCTTTCTCCCTTCCCACTACACACCGCGCGTCCACATCCCGAGTAAGAGAAGCGCCTGGGTACGAGTCTGTTGGAAAGGCGGATTGTCTGGGTGGGTACAGGAAAATGTACCCGGCGCGCAGTGCATCTCGGGTGAATATGGCTTTTAAGAATCATTGTCTGTTCACCTGCCGTCGTCAAATCACACGTGATTTCTTTATTTTCAAACCAAGAATTCGCTGTAAGCCATTGTTCACAAGGAAATCTCACTTTCTCTCCAGAGCTGTCATTCTCCAATTCAACCTGTAAGTAGTTAAGTTACTGTCACGTTGTTCAAGTGAATTACGTCTTAAATATGCACACAGGTAGCCCAATCATGTCTTCTGAGGCTAATGCGCCTTTTCGTACACAGCACGAAAAAACAAATTTAATCATGTTTAAAGAAGACATAAAGTTTGCATATACCTCGCCTTTAAGCACATTTACGCCATAATTACGGTGCATAAAGTTCGTCTTTATAGGAACTTTATGCCTGGGCATAAAGCTAGTTTAAAGAGACTCGCTTCTGTAAGCCACATTTATGGTAGGTATAAAGGTAGCATAAATGTGGTATAAACGCGATATAAATGTCACTTAAAGTACTTTTAAACCTTGATTTTAAGATTGGCGTGAACATTAAATGTAGCATAAAGCTACAATAAACCCATTTTTATGACGTTTAAATCTCACTTTTGATTTAAAAAAATGTAGCGTAAAGCTACAATAAATGTTGACAATCGAAGTTAATTATATATAACCATAATATATTCAACCATAATATCGTTGCCTTATTGCCAAAATGTTGCATAAATCGAGATTTGCTGGCATTGATTAACATTGATATGAATTTACACGTAGGTAACACACAAATATAAACCACCCAAGAAACTACCAGATATAAATTCAAAACTCTTTATTTTCTAATTTGACTGCAGTAATGGTGTGTTGTAATTGTACAAATTCATACTTATATAAAAAACTTTAAACAGTCTATTGATGTATTTTTTTATATGTAAAAAAATGTACCAGCTTGCATGGTCTAAAGAAGCAACATTATGTTGAAAATGATGTGTCTCTCAAGTGCTTGAAACTGGACTCAGTATTAAAATATAAAGCACTTGCAAAAATAAACCACAAGCAAGCATAAAAATCTAATAAATTTACAAATTATTAATAATATAACAAATTTAAATGCACTTTTGCAGGGCCATCACTGGGACATGGCTAAGAGCTGGCAAAATTAGCTGGTTGGGATTGGGCAAACAGTTTAACACTGTTGAATTTTGACAAATCTAGCAAACAAATTAATCATCAACCATTCAGCTGTCTGGCCCTGGTTGCATGAAAGGTGAAAAGTATCCAACATATATAACTGATGTAGTATTTATCCGATAAATGGTATCCGTTCAATAGGACGTATCCGGTGGATAGCGCTATTCACCTTTCATGCAACAAGGGCCTGCAGATTTGTTACTTAGTGACAACCCTGCATTTGGCCATTCAAGTGCCTCCTAAAATTAATTATTTGGTGTCGAATCTGCCCTCCTTCGTCTTCGGAAAGGTCGCTTTCATCTGAGCTTGTATAAGCCAGAGTGAGTGTCTTTCTTATGTCATCCCTCTTTCTCTCTTCCACTGTCTCCAGGGTTTCCTTCCTTCTTTGCAACTTCTAAAAATAGAAATGAATGTTTACTAAATGACAACAACACTATATCATTTTAAACATATTAATTAGTGGAATATAATGTCATTATATAACAATAATTATTGTTACAATTTTTAGCTTTTTAGCAAGAAAATATCATCCTACTTCATTGTTTTCATGATAAAAAAAGAGCGAAGACTGGGAACGAGCAGCACAAAAGATTAATGCATTCAGAATAATATTGGCAATACAAGAAAGACCATGTCAGTACAGTTATGAAGTCAGATATTAAATTAGTGCAGAGTTATAAGCATTTAAAATGTACCAAGAACATGAAGAAGGTGGACGTGGTGATCTCTGCTGTCTTTGTCACACAAATCTTACTATGCATTTCAAAGAGCTGTAGCGTTTTAAATTTTTATGTTACATGTACAACGCTAAAAGTTTGCAAGATCAGTGTGTTGGTATGTCATGTATACTCTTTCAAATAATAGCAATGGTGTCTTCCTTAAATGTTGAAATAAGGGACTTGTCAGAAATTAGGGGGGATGGAGATTTTAAATTGAGCATTGAAAATGTTGTGACCCTCCCCTAGCGATGGGAATGAAATTTGTTTCATGACCTTCCCTATTCAGAGGCTCAAAAAATCTGACAAGTCCCTAAGGTCTATCCTTAAAAACTCCTTAGGCTATAACTCTTGAGTTTATAACAGTTCTAACTATGTGTTTCTTAGGCTATAACTCTTGAATAACAGTTCTAATTAACTCTGTGTTTATTTGGCTATGGGAGGTTTTATGGAATCTTTTTCTGACGTCAAAATCTGTCGCGAGTGGCCGTCAAACCGTCATTTTACTTGCTCAAAACTTCAAATTTAGATCGGTGAAGTCTAAATATCTGTCAAATATACCAAATATAAGTTTCTTATAAACAAACAAACAAATGTCATCTAGTTGCTTGAAGAAAAACTAACAGACTTTGAAAGTTAGGTTCAAACATTTTGTAGATCTTGACGGCCACTACGTCACACGTAAAACCTCCCATAACTCTTGAATTTATAACAGTTCTAATTAACTCTGTGTTTATTAGGCTATAACTCTTGAGTTTATAACAGTTCTATCTCTGTATTTATTAGGCTATAACTCTTGAGTTTATAACAGTTCTATCTCTGTGTTTATTAGGCTATAACTCTTGAGTTTATAACAGTTCTATCTCTGTGTTTATTAGGCTATAACTCTTGAGTTTATAACAGTTCTATCTCTGTGTTTATTAGGTTATAACTCTTGAGTTTATAACAGTTCTATCTCTGTGTTTATTAGGCTATAACTCTTGAGTTTATAACAGTTCTATCTCTGTGTTTATTAGGCTATAACTCTGGAGTTTATAACAGTTCTATCTTTGTGTTTATTAGGCTATAACTCTTGAGTTTATAACAGTTATATCTCTGTGTTTATTAGGCTATAACTCTGGAGTTTATAACAGTTCTATCTCTGTGTTTATTAGGCTATAACTCTTGAGTTTATAACAGTTCTATCTCTGTGTTTATTAGGCTATAACTCTTGAGTTTATAACAGTTCTATCTCTGTGTTTATTAGGCTATAACTCTGGAGTTTATAACAGTTCTATCTCTGTGTTTATTAGGCTATAACTCTTGAGTTTATAACAGTTCTATCTCTGTGTTTATTAGGCTATAACTCTGGAGTTTATAACAGTTCTATCTCTGTGTTTATTAGGCTATAACTCTTGAGTTTATAACAGTTCTATCTCTGTGTTTATTAGGCTATAACTCTTGAGTTTATAACAGTTCTATCTCTGTGTTTATTAGGCTATAACTCTTGAGTTTATAACAGTTCTATCTCTGTGTTTATTAGGCTATAACTCTTGAGTTTATAACAGTTCTATCTCTGTGTTTATTAGGCTAACTCTTGAGTTTATAACAGCCAACTCTTGAGTTTATAACAGTTCTATCTCTGTGTTTATTAGGCTATAACTCTTGAGTTTATAACAGTTCTATCTCTGTGTTTATTAGGCTATAACTCTTGAGTTTATAACAGTTCTATCTCTGTGTTTATTAGGCTATAACTCTTGAGTTTATAACAGTTCTATCTCTGTGTTTATTAGGCTATAACTCTTGAGTTTATAACAGTTCTAGTCTCTGTGTTTATTAGGCTATAACTCTTGAGTTTATAACAGCCAACTCTTGAGTTTATAACAGTTCTATCTCTGTGTTTATTAAACTCGTGAAGCTCGATTCCGTTCGAGTTCGTATTCATTTGTGGACATTAGGATTTACAAGATTGTTACTTATTAAGGAGTGCATTTAACTGTAAATACTTACACTTTTATAGTTTTTCCAACCACTTTCCAGCTGATAAGAACACCACGAACATATGTCTGTAAATTCAAGTAATCTCAAGGGGTTTTAGAGTCCAAAACCTCCTCACAAGAACAGAGACGTTGGCACCACGATCGAACGAACCAAACTGTAAACAACATGGACCAAACAACATGGCGGTCGGCGCCTAAATTCAAACGTATTTCTCGTCTGTCTTGACCAATCACAGCAAGCCATTCGATGGTGCGCAATGAACCATGGGTCGTGGATATTTGTCCACGGCCCATGAATCATTGCGCATCGTTGTCGCTATTCTCATTTTATGCGGCGTACGATACAATGTTCAAAGTATTTTAATGATGAGTTTCATAAACAAAAAAAATCTAACGTAATTTATTGCAATGGGCAATTTATCGATCGGAGTCGGTGTGTGTCTCCATTCTGCTCTGATCTCAAATGCAACCCAAACAGAAAGCATCCAGGAAGCATATAAAAATTAAAAATTAAAAATTAAAAATGAGGCAAAACTGTATCGGCATCAAGGAAAATATGGTGCAAATATGTGGTGTTAGTTAATATTTACTTTACGTTTGCATATATTTGCAACATGTGCAAACACCATCTTTGCACAACTTACACTAACATGTGCAAATGTGGTGCGAATATAGATCCCTAAATTCACTTCATATTTGCACCGGTGCAAATTGTTCGTAAATCCAATATTTCGTGCAGTGCTAGGTAATTTGACACGTTAATAAAGGTTATTATTATTATTATTATTATTATTATTATTATTATTATTATTATTATTATTATTATTATTATTATTATTATTATTATTATTATTATTATTATTATTATTATTATTATTATTATTATTATTATTATTATTATTATTATTATTATTATTATTATTATTATTATTATTATTATTATTATTATTATTATTATTATTATTATTATTATTATTATTATTATTATTATTATTATTATTATTATTATTATTATTATGTTCGATTGCAATGGATTTTTTACATTCACCTGAGACTGAGAGATATTAGGGTTCCAGAGATTCTTCACTCTCTTTCTCCGTGTTTATATTTGGTCGGGCTGTTGCAACATTGTCACAACAATGGATAAGATGATGACTTTGCTACATATGTTTCCTTTATATTGGACTAATTTGAATAGCATAAAGATGAACTTAATGGTGAAGTAAATTTGGCATAAATCTGAAGATTACACCGATTTTAGATTAGGCATAAACGTCGCTTAAATTTGGCATAAACCTGACGTTTACACGAATGTAAATCACCTTTATATATTTCTTAAAGCCTAATTTATACCAATTTTAAATTAGGCATAAACATGGTTTAAATTTCGTCAAGCAACTTTATGCTAACTTTAATCAAGCTTTATGCTCCAAATGCTTAAAGTTCAACTTTATACAGATTTAAGCTCCTTTAAACTCTGGCTTAAAGTTACTTACAGAACTTTAAGCAGCTTTATGCAATGTTTAAATTTCCATAAACCTGCTTTTTCGCGCTGTGGTAGTTTCCCAGAATGCTTCATGATTCTGCGCGCGCAAGCGAGGTCAGGGGAAAAATTACCTAAAGCAACAACTCTGGAAAAAATCGAAATCGAACACTTATTCGTAGGAAGTTATCTGCAGTGACGTAGTCATCTCTCGACCACTCAGGCCACTTAAGGCCAGGAGTAGCTGCTATTCACTTGAAATTGCCTTAATAGAGTTACATATAAGCAAATGGAACAATTTTATGCCATATGACATATTTCGTCGAACTTAACATTTTGGTGATATTTTGGTGGTATGGGACTTGTCACGTGACACGTGACGTCATAAATCACCTTTTTCAAAATGGGCCAATGGGGACAAAAGGAACTAAGGATGTTTTTGCAGTTTTAGTGTTGCCTTACTGTGTTCTTTGAAGATCAGCCTTAACAGCTGGGCTATCATTCGTGTTTTAGGAGATAATATGCAAAATAGGTCACGTGACTTCACATTTTAGCCTTTATCTCCTAAAACACGAATGATAGCCCAGCTGTTAAGGCTGATCTTTAAAGAACACATTAAGGCAACACTAAAACTGCAAAAATATCCTTAGTTCCTTTTGTTCCCATTGGCCCATTTTGACAAAGGTGATTTATGACGTAACATGTCACGTGACACATCCCATATCACAAAAATATCACCAAAATATTAAGTTCGACGAAATATGTCATAAGACATAAAATCGTTCCATTTGCTTATATGTAACTCTGATTAAGGTCAATTTCAAGTGTACATCCGAATTTCATGTGTACGGCCGAAAACTCCTGGCCTTAAGTGGCCTGAGCAATGAAAATCACGGAGAAAATAATGTAAATGATAATTAGAATTGATCGTGTATTGAGGAAAATATGACTACTGTAACTAATCAAGAACAGGAAAAAAACTGTTTTCTTTGCTTGAGAATTTGCATCTATCTTTGTAATTCTTCTTACGCACTTTTAATTTAAAAGTCTGAGTTTTCTACTAAATTTCTTCATTCTCTCTTAATATTTTCGATCTATTTTGTACCCTGACCTCGCTTGCGCGCGCAGAATGCTGAAGCATTCTGGGAAACTACGAAAAGGTGCATTGTAATAAATTTAAATAGATTTGTTTTGATGGGTTTCCTGTGGAAAAGGGTGCGGGATGAGTATTATATTGGGCTCCCTGTGTTCCTACGTACGGAATCGCGCGCGTTTACGTAAACGAATGGAAATTAAATAAGTACACAGGGAGCCCGTCAAACAATACGCGTGCATAATTTATATCTTGGTTGGGCTGCATGTGGTCTACATACCTCATTAAGAAACCAGCCTGGAAACAATCCCTTGTTGTCGTGACCAACCCGAATACGAGTCAATGACTCCAGGGATATTTTCGAGACGATCGGAAAGGAACTTTTCCTTGAAATAACGACAGATGATTTATTACTAATAAAATATTATAATATATATTTAAAAAAAGGGAAAAAAAATTTGAAAAAAAAAAGGGAAAAAAAGATTTGAAAAAAAAAGAGAAAAACAAAGAACAAAGAACATAGTTACATGTCTTTTCACAGTACACTTACATTCCCTTGTCAAATGTGGCATTCCCTCGATTTTTAAACTTAAATTCGTCCGATTCTCCAACCGCTCCATATAAGGTAACAGATACGTTGGCATCGGTCCCAGCAAACGCCTCGGTCCCAGTGTAGAATGAAATCGTGTACTGAATATAACCTAATAACGTCAAAAATGATGATTATTTTTTTTACCATCGTGTGACTCCTTTGCTTGTCAAGTTTTGGGTTTCCTTTGGAAAGAAGACAGAGGAAGACTGGGAAAAGGAAAATATGCTCAGTCTTCGTTCATGCAGTCTATATATTACAGTTATTTAAGCAACACAGGATATCCAAAGACAGATTTATTGCCCACTTACTAGTTGCTACTTCATCATTTTCTTCTCGAACTTCCTCTGTTGGTATTTCGCTTTCGAGGTTGTTGTTTTCCACTACATTTTAATCAGCAAAGATATCGGAAGAGAATGAGACAGAATGAAAGAAGATTAACATTGTGAAATAAAAAATGGGAAGAAGAAAAATGGGAAGAAGAAAAAAAGGAAAGAAAAGGAAGGGATAAGTGAAAAGAGAAAGATAGACAGAAAGAAAGAAATAATGCAAGCCAGATAGAAGTAGAAACGAAGAAAGGAAGAAAGGAAGGAAAGAGAAACTGAAAGAAAGAAGTAAAGGGAGAAAAGAAATGCAATACTTAATACGTCTAGAAATAACAATACTTACATGTTGCAATTGCTTTTTCATGAATCCCATTAACTTCTTTATGTAGTGTTATTTCTTTGGCACTTACCACTCTCTCTGCAAATTACAAAATGATATTCAAATGCGCATGACAGTCATCAGAAACAAATCTATAGCTTTACAACGCTCATATACCGCTACGACGAATGCGTTAATGATAATGGACCTAAACCGTCCACCGCTCGCTCATTTAATAGGAGATCTATAAAGAATGCATTAACTGAAATTGTAACAACGTTCATATACCGCTACGACGAATGCGTTAATGATAATGGACCTAAACCGTCCACCGCTCGCTCATTTCATAGGGGATCTATAAGGAATACATTAAGTCTTACCGACTTCTTTCTTGATGAAAAATGCAGTTCTTCTCAAGTCACGTCGTATCTTCCCATCACCCGAACCTGTATCGAACCATTGGTGACATTTAAACTCAGAAACTTTCCCTGTGTTGTAATCTTCGACGAAAATCTACAGGAAATGAAATTATAACATGAAATCTGAATTCATCCACTGAATTCATTCACTGGTTGATTTTATTAAGAGGATTTTTTATTTCAACATCGCGTAATATCCGCCAAAAGCGCCAAAAACCAGCCCTTTTGAATAGTTTGACTTTCGATTTTCGCCTTTGTGTTAACACTCTAATTTTATTTTAACTAAGCACAAACTATTAAAAATAAAGTAAATTGTCTACCTAAAGCTGTTTTAGCGTTGTACAAAGCCATTTTCCTGCTTTTTGTTTCAAATTTGAGGTAATTCAGGGGAAAACATCAGCAATAATAGTAAATATACAGAACTAGCCCATGTGGACAGTTTTCAAATCAAATTTTCACTTTGGGTTAACACTCTAATTTCACTTTTACCGGTCAAAAACCATCACAAATAACTTGAACTCTTTGCTAAAGCAGTTTTAGCCTTGTACAAAACGTATTTTCCAGCCTATTGGTTTTTGGCGCTCAATACGCGCGTTCGTAAAAAATCTTCTCTTAATAATAATGTGGGGGGCTAATCACCCTTCCTTGCAGCCGGCAGCTGAATTACAAAGGACGCAGCTCAACGTGGCTGAGTCGGCATATAAAGGCGCACAATGCAGCCACCATACGATCCATGTTACTGTCAACTGTTACTGAGTAAGAGTGCAGTTAGTATGCAGCTTTCTCAGCCAGATTGTTCGGTTTTATTATTCGCTCGTGAGCTCGCACCTTTAATATTCCTAATAATTTAAAATAAAATTAAATTAAAAAATTAAAAAAATTAAAAAAAATTAAAAAAATTAAAAATTAAATAAATAAATAAAAATAGCTGTATTACAATCACATATATAGAACTTTTACCTTGTCGAGAAACCAAGCAGGCAGCACACCAGTATTATCATGACCAACACGCACCTTAGTCAGGGTTCCCAGGGGACGTTTTGTATCGATCGTAAAGGAGTTTTTCCTGTAGACAAAAGGAGTGTTTATTATTTATTTTATATTTTATTTTATTAGTTTCGCCCAAATAAATATCGAATAATACAGTAACAAAATAAAGTCAGTACAAAAAGAAAGGGCAAGGTGACCGCAACAGCTGACACCAAGTACTGCGGGCCCCAGTACTTGGAACATTATCCTTGATGGACATCAGAGTTTTCAGTAACAAGTTGTAACTGTACTATAGAGGCCTTCTACTCCTTTTGCAGCTTGCATTCACATAACTAAGTCGCCGTAGATGACGTCGTGTACTAGTCTGCTGATGGGTGGGCAGACTCAGGTGCAGAGGGGTTTGTGATGGAGGGAGAGGACTAGGGGAGGGTACTAAACGGAAGATGAATAATGTCCCACAAATTGCGCAATTACTCTTACTTACATTCCACTTTCAAAAGTATTTGTTCCATCATTCTCAAATCTGTGATACTCAGACTCGCCGTCAGACCCGTAGAGTGTGAAGTGGATATTAGCATTAGTACCAGCCCAGGACTGAGAGCCAGTGTAGATATGTACAGTGTACTCATACATGGTGCTAACCTATATAACATTAGCATTAGTACCAGCCCAGGACTGAGAGCTAGTGTAGATATGTACAGTGTACTCATACATGGTGGTAACCTATATAACATTAGCATTAGTACCAGCCCAGGACTGAGAGCCAGTGTAGATATGTACAGTGTACTCATACATGGTGGTAACCTATATAACATTAGCATTAGTACCAGCCCAGGACTGAGAGCCAGTGTAGATATGTACAGTGTACTCATACATGGTGGTAACCTATATAACATTAGCATTAGTACCAGCCCAGGACTGAGAGCCAGTGTAGATATGTACAGTGTACTCATACATGGTGGTAACCTATATAACATTAGCATTAGTACCAGCCCAGGACTGAGAGCCAGTGTAGATATGTACAGTGTACTCATACATGGTGCTAACCTATAAATAAATATAATGGTACTGTATGTTGTTGCTGATGATGATGATGACGATAATGGTCGATGATGATGGTGATGTTGCTGGTGACGACGACGATCGATACGATAATGGTTGATGATGATAGTAATAGTGATCGATGGCGATGATGATGATGATGATGACGATATGATGATGGTGATCATGACAGTCTCGGTGATGATGGTAATGATGAGAGTGATCGATGATGATCTGATGCTGCTGCTGCTGATAAGTGGTATGATGATGATGCTAAGGCCGGATTGATATTGATGATGTAGATGCTGATGACGACGACGATCATGATGATAGTGATCATGATGTCGGTGATGATTGGTGATGATGAGAGTGGTCGATGATGTTCGGATGGCTCCTGATACGGGTGATGATGATAATTGGTACGGATGACGATAAAGATCGATATTGATGATGTTGATGCACTGAAAAAAATCGCCCAGAAAGATGATGATATATTTGTTTGCGGATTTTCTAGCTTGTTTTGACTTCACATGTGCATCATTCAGGCAATAACAATTGAACTCGGTTCTGCTCTGATGTTGACGTTCATTTGAGCGTAACGGGACAACAACGTATACGTATTCAGAGTAACTGTATTTTATTTCTTCTATCCGAGTATCATTGATCCATTGATTGTATTTCTCAATACTCCAGTTTCGAGTTGTTTAGACACTGCTGTACTTCTTGACAAAAGACGCATTTGCTCAGCCTTATATAGCCTCAATCCAGAGAATAAACCCGTGGAATTAAAAAATGATTCTATTGTCCTATGTCAACATTTTTCACATTCTCGTTGGTATTTGTGAATAATTTACGCTGAATTGAGGCTAAGGCTGAGCAAATGCGTCTTTTGTCAAGGTGCGTAAACAACTCGAAACTGGAGTATTAAGCATCCCCTCCACATAAAAGCAAAATGTTTCGGTCTTCTGTATTAATTATAATTAACTTCTTAAAATATTCATATAATGACACTTTTATGAGAGAGGAATTAATGGATGAGTGGGGGCGAGCAGATCAAACATTTGATTCATATAATATAAACATGGTGATAATACAGCGAATATGAAATCATTTGTCGGCATTTCCATAAACTTTCGAATTTACATTTTAATGAAGTTATTTTTATTTTTATTACTTTTAGATTATCTCCTTATCCGTTTTCTACAAGTGCCCTACATTACCTGTGAGAATCGAGTGACATTTATGACGTCAAACAAAATGGCGGCAATTTTACGCACCGCAACTTCCTTTATTTGAATATTTAGTTATAGTTGTGTTTTTTTTTTCATAAAAGTTGAATATTTAAAAAATATATTTTACCAAATAATCACGGATTGATCATTTTCTTCGTTCATGGATTGTTATTAATATGAAATATTTTAATTAAGGTTTTCGGTCTATTCGATCCGCCTGGAAAGTAAACAACATAAATAAATAATTCCAGTATAAATTACTCTTTAGTGTATTAACTGATATCAATTATTTAACGGAACGTAAAAGAATCTTAGACTTCAAAAATTAAACTTTCGTATTAACAGTGTCTTTGACACTTCAGCAACAATTGGGTTGTAATGTGAGTTAGTGAATGTTCTGCTTTGGAACAGTTGCACACAGTGATTAGAAGTGGTAGGAGGCAGCATGGTCGAGTGGTCAGAGCATCGGTCTCAGAATCCGGTGACCCCGAGTTCGAGTCCCGCACTGTCCACTAGCTGAGACTGTATTTGTTCTGGGCAATCCCTAGTTCAAATTCAGTTTCTCGACCATGCTTGTAAATAGCCAACTGGTTCGCCTCCTTGCCAGTTGGGTTTCTTAAAAACACTTTATGTTCTAATATTTATTTCATTTCAGTTACTCAATTGTAAAGCACATTGAGACTTCGGTGAAATGCGCTATATAAATACCCTATTATTATTATTATTATTAAGGAATTATTGATTTATCTTAATCTCTGTCTGACATTGTAATAATACTAATAATGTGCGAGTCAAACGAAGCCCTCAAAAGACAGCGCGGTAATCAGTACAAGGAAGCAAAGATTATCACTAAAGCGAAAGTTAAAATAAATGTTTTTAAATAAACATGTTTCGTTACATGTAAACAGTCGCAATTTTAGCACACACAAAAATAAATGATTGGTAGGAAACGGTGACAGAGAATCGACATAATGGCAAGAGAGACCTACCTTGAACCTGACAGTTCCAGCACAGCCTATAAAGACTAATACTCCCTCAAATAACAGGACAGTTCATCGTTCATCCAGTACAGATTCAACTACTCGCCCGACCACACAAAAGCATTTATGCATGAATTCAAATTCATGTCCCACTTGACTGAATTGGAAAGACAATTATATGTCGTTTCTAAAATAGCATTAAATTTTGAACTAAATAAAATAGACGAAACCTTTTTATTTCAGTAAAGTATACGAAACAGTGCCGCCATACTTAGGCAAACCAGAATACAGAGTTTTATGTTATACAGTGTTTAGTGCTTTTATAACTTTCCTGAATACGTTCCAAACATTCCGTAGATTTGAGAGTGACTCGTATCAGTAAGTTGAGGCCTCGGGCGATTGGTAAAATTAGACACGGAAAATATCACGACCACCAGGGACTCATGTATAAAGCGCTCGAAGGTGCGCCCATTTACCCCCTCCCTCCATCAGTGCTCCGTTTTACGGGTATTAAAGCTGCATTGAGCTACACGGATTAGAAAGAAGTCGAAACAAGGATGCCGTGAGGTCATGAAGAATCGAACCGGGCAACTTTTGCTTAGAAGGCCGCGCACTACTATGTCAGTTGAAAAATTGATTCGCTTTCTTATGGCCACAAATCGCCAACTGGGTACCAAGGCGCATGCGCTGTGCCGTTGAGGAAACCAAAGCACGCCAAGTGAACGCTTATAGAGCGTCTTGCATTTTGTACAATCAAAAGAGAAGAATATATATTTATTGAAATATCATTCTGTACGGAGGATTGATAATCCCAAACTCTGATTTATAACACGCGCGGATATTTTACGAGTTGCGTAGTATTTTTCTGAGCCTGTTGCGAGAGGTAAAATATACGAGCAATGAGTAAAATGTCCGCAAGTATATTTGTCAAACCATCAAATAAGGGGTTTATTATTCCACAATTGATTTTGTTTCTTTGTTTCATGAAGATTTTGAGCCATTTTTTCTGTTTTTTTTTTTTTTGTGCGCGCGCGAGCTACTCAGGGTGTAATACGCTGGCATAGGTTGCATGTTCTCTTGCCCTAATATGGTAAAACGACGCACGAGTGGAATAATAACATGCAGTATACTAAGGACTAAGCCTGTCCTCAAGGCTGAGAATGGAAGGGAGTGGTCATACATGTCACTATAGTTACCAAACACACACGATTAAAACGTTTATTAACATGTTTATTGAACTTTCCGTAACGTCTTAGTCGTAATAACAGTACAAGAAACTAAGAATCCGTAGCTTAAGACTGAATCAGGTGTTCACGTTGCTTACGGGTGGGGTTCCGTTGCGGCACAATATTGAAAAGGTCCATACAAAACCATGCTCTCTGATCAAAATCTAAATTCTCCTGTTGGTTCTATCAATTCTAAAGGAGAATTTGGATATTGATCACAAGTCACTTGCACTGTTCTTGCACGGACCCCTTCAATTGTAGGGGGGACGTGGAGACGAAAGGAGTGTTATGCCTTAGCATCTCTATCATCATTAGTGAAACCATGCATCTCCCAATCATCACCAACCTCTACTGACCAATGCGCTGATCTTCATCAGTTCCATCATCATCATCTTCAGTATCACAATTGTCATCATCATCATCATCTTCAGTATCATAACAATATTTGTCATCATCGTCATCTTCAGTATCACAATTGTCATCATCACCATCTTCCGTATCACAATTGTCATCATCATCATCATCTTCAGTATCATAACAATATTTGTCATCATCGTCATCTTCAGTATCACAATTGTCATCATCACCATCTTCCGTATCACAATTGTCATCATCATCATCATCTTCAGTATCATAACAATATTTGTCATCATCATCATCTTCAGTATCACAACAATTGTCATCATAAATATCATGATACCCCTTCCTCTCCGTCCCCCCTCCCCCCGGAATTAGCGTGAACCACCCCATGCTATCTACGGGAGGCTTTCACGGTTCGTGAACTTCATATCACTAGGATTATAAATGAAATATTTAAATACATTCCAGTTATTTCTGAATGAGACAATGTATTCCTTACTCAACTGTACAAAACTAAATGGTATCTATAGCAACAGCGTCATCAAATCGAATGACCACCATCACGTGATCTACTTAGTTAAATCGTATCTATAGCAACAGCGTCATCAAATCGAATGACCACCAGTCACGTGATCTACTTAGTTAAATCGTATCTATAGCAACAGGGTCATCAAATCGAATGACCACCAGTCACGTGATCTACTTAGTTAAATCGTATCTATAGCAACAGCGTCATCAAATCGAAAAACACTAGATAGCAATGACCTAAACCAGGTCAAGATTTGAATAACAATAGATGCCTCGTTCTACAAAGACATGTCCTTTGTAGAACGAGGCATATCTAACAATAGTTCCTATTGTTGTACAATCGTTCCTATTGTTATTCAAATCTTGACCTGGTTTAGGTCACTGCTATCTAGTGTTTTCCCATCAAATCGAATGACCACCATCACGTGATCTACTTAGTTAAATTACAAGTTTTGAGACGTCTTTGTTGGAACGATATTTTCAATCTAACAGACTAGTTCCCAGGTTATATGGAGCTCCAAGTAAACGGTTTTACAAGTATCCATATCTAAAAATAGCTTCACATAAGGTGTTCGTTACTCTAGTGCGAGTGAGACTGGGTAAAAAAAAAGGGGGAGGGAAGACTGGGTACTATTGTCCAGGTTCCTCTACTTTAACTAAAAACGACTAGTTGTATTTAGACTGGAGCTAAGTTAAAATATAAGCCACTGCAATTAAAAACTTAAGCGACGCGAGAAGTCTGGGATCCAATCACAAAAGGACTGGAACCAAATTCGGACCCAGTGTCCTCGCGTCTCGCCAAAGCAGCAGCCTTACTAATTAGAATGACGTCACATCCGGTGAAACCTTTCGAGTCTTGAACAAAATCGTGAACAGTCACGTGATGTTGCACCGGACTCGAGGCTCTATACGCCTTGGGCTACCTTTGTAAGAATCGGCTATCTGATTGGCTACTAGTCTGTGACGTCATCGACACTATTGTGGGCTTTATATCTATACTTGTCAGGACTTCCGCTATCGCTCGTGTGGTAACTGGCCTCGCTGACTTTGCGGTCCACCAGCTCCTCGTGGTGTTTCTTGAAATATCTCTTCAACATTCTCATCTGTTCAATGGGATTGTCTGCGAGATAGCTGTTTTTGACACTCTGGGGAGCCGAGCCTCGTAAGTCGATTTGTGCGATGACTGTCACCTCGGACGACTCGGAGCCATCATTGATGGGACGGATAATGATACCTGAAGTAAACACTTCGGCCCTAAACACGAGAAATGAGTACTGAAATCTTTGCCCATTTTATAACAAGAATTCACCCGAACAGTGTTACAATTAGATAGTCAGTTCGTGAGACAGTCAGATAGCCAGAAAGACAGTTAAAGGAGCACTCTCACAGATAATGCATTGCGCGCCTTGAACCCCTCAGCGCCATTTTCGTATGATACGAAAATGGCAGATTTCTACTTACCACACGAGAAGGAAGAGATTCCCTGGAGAACTCCGGACTTGCCATTGCTGATCCGTATCGGAATTCGAAAGGCGAACTTTTCACGTGCGTTCTTGTCAAATCTAAGTAGTATCCCGTATGTAAATAATAACACGGCGCGCAATGCATTACCTGTGAGAGTGCTCCTTTAATGTGTGTGGTGGGTCAGTCGTGAGGTAAATCGTTGGCATTCTTACCTGATATGTTTAGGCTGGACTACAGGTACACTTGGATGTAAGATACTGCACATGGCTTGTATATGACACCGCTGGTCAAAGTCATGACGCTCAATGCAGGCCAGTAGCATTTCTCTCTTCTTACAAAGCGAAGGCATCAAGCATGAACTGAAAATATAGTACAAAGATTAATTACAACCGAGGTAACGAAAGAACGAGGTAACCCAAAGTATTCATCATAACCACCACTACCACTATGATCATCAACAACAACACAATCATTCGCATCACCACCATCATCACCAACACAATCATCATCACCATCATAACCAACCACCACCACTATCAACAATAACACAATCATCCCCATCGTCATCATCATCATCACCACCATCAGCAGCAGCAACACAATCATCCCCATCACCACCATCATGGATATTACAATTATAATCAATAGTTTTCAGGCCCTAATTAATAATAAAACACACCAGTAAAGAACTTTGAAATTTCCATGTTTTTCTAAAACGTCAATAACAGCGAAAGTCTTGTCCCATTTTCGTCTGAGCTCCCAGTCGGTTAAGTATTTCACCGCTGAAATAGATGTTGAAAAACATTCATTTTAAAACGACCTTAATTTAGAAGATACATTCTATATCTATGAATGTGGGATGAAGCCAAGGGAAGTATGTGTCATGTTTAGTTCTGCGCATGCTCAATTGAGTGAAAAAGAAAGATGGGGACAAATTAAAACCAGTGAATGGTGCGCGCACTGGGTTCCCTGTGGGAGCAGATCCGGGTTGGACTGGTAACCTACCTATTTTGTATGGTATTCCTTCAAGATGTAATACAGCCTAAAAAATTATAAGAAATAGTAGAGTGCAATTTAGAAAAGCTTGAAAACTAAATAACTAATTAGTACTAAATAGCACTAATGAAACAATAGAAAACAATTGAAATAGCACTATTTAGTACTATTTAAAGTTAGTACTATTTCACGCTTTTCTAAATTGCACTCTAAGTGAATGTATATAATAATTGTATAACGAACTCAAGGACACAGACAGACAGAGGAATTGACCCAATATTACCGCGCTCACTCAACCACAGGAAGCCCAAGAAAAGACGCGCGCTTACGATTTATTTCAAATTTTTACTAATTGGGCTGCCTGTGGTTTGGTCTGAATAGAAACTGTCTGACGTATATTTAATAAATAACATGGGCACACTTCGATTAGGTCTTTAGGCATTCATAGCAAAACTACTACCCTTACTTACGGCGCTTTGTCCGTAGAACTGGATAACATTGTAGGTGGGTTACCTGTGGTCAGGGTTACCACAGGTAACCCACTCGCGGTAAAAAGTCCGGTTTCCACGAAGCTAAAGATATCCGCGTTTGTAAGTACCTTTGTGATGGAGGGGGTGTGTTGGGTGAGGTTGAGTGTCTTCGCCATACTTCAGCGTCTTTGCTCCTCTTGATTTTGGTCCAGTTCTCAGAGAGCTCGCTTTCTAGGGACAATAGTTTCTCGATCTCAGAGCTGTGTATAGGGTTGTTGGATACATAGGGCTGTGGTTCGTGTCGTAGAGTACCGTGCACTGATGGACAACCTGATAGAATAGAGGAACACTGAGATATCGGACAAATAACAGGGAATGGGGAGAGGAGAATGGGGAGAGGAGGATGGGGGAGAGGAGGATGGGGGAGAGGAGGATGGGGGAGAAGAGAATGGGGGAGAGGAGAATGTGAGAAGTGCGCAAGCACAAGTAAAAATGAAAGGTTCTTGTGCTTATGCTTACTTGAGGCCCGTTATCACAGTAAACAAATTAAGGCCTCATGCTTGCACTGGACTGCAAGCTTCCCTCCGACAAGAGTAATTCGTCAACTTGCGTTACAACAGTAGTCTGACTGTGACGTTTTCACTCTTACCCCTCCCCTACGGGAATATTTGAAGTAATCAAAGAGCTACGAATGGCATCATGCAGTTTCAAGCGTGCGTGCAAGCGTTTTTTCGTTTTTTGGTCGCGCGGAAGTTGGGTCGACGTTTTTTCGTTTTTTGGCCGCGCGGCCACAAAACGCCACAAAACGCTTGCTACGCAGGCAATGCAGGTTCCGTCACGATGTCATTCGATACTGCTGAACGTGTTGACGGTATTAACTACCACGATGTCATTCGATACTGCTGAACGTGTTGACGGTATTAACTACGCTGTTGTCTCACACTGTGCTATCAGAGCACAGCATGCCTGACCGCAACACTGTGGACAGCATTCTAAACGTAGCTGTGTTTTACGTGTGCTCGTATATCCGCTGACACTGTGCTATCAGAGCACAGCATGCCTGACCGCAACACTGTGGACAGCATTCTCAACGTAGCTGTGTTTTACGTGTGCTCGTATATCCGCTGACGAAAGGATGTGCACGAAATTCGTAATGAATCAGTCTGTTGTTCAACCAAATAAATAAAAAATTAAAAGGAATCCATTTTAATGCCTTTTTCATAAACCAGTCGGATTTTAGGAGATCAAACATTGCCCAATCAAATTGCATTCCTGCAACATTGTAATGGCTTTCCATTTACATCGTCCAATCAAATTGCCCGGAAGCCATTTGAATGCCCGCACGTTTGCAAAGCTCATTCACGTTACACTTAAAACAATTTGCAGAACAAACATTTTGAATTCTTTGAACAAGCTTTTTATCTTTTAGATCGATGCCAAGACAGATAATACCATTAACAACTGTGTTTTTATCACAGCAGTTCAAGAACTCGTTTTCACACTTCGAGTGACTACAGAAATTTGTTCATTTGTGTGCAGTGTTGACAGATAGCGTGATTCAAGTAGTCGGTTATCGATTTTGGTCGCACGGAAATCACCTGACCTCACGCGAGCACACAACAGCATCTCACAAGAAAAACTCGTTGAATATGCTGTGCTTTATAACAAAACGATTTTGCGTGGAGTCGAAGCGCCGACAGGAAGCTAGGTTTGACCTAAAAAAAATGTCGTGGGAATAATTCTTCGCTACGGAAACGGCTTTTGCAGTTGCGAGACAGTGATGTTACGCGAGGCAGTGATGTTACAAAGAACACAAAAAGTCTTGTTAACGATGACCAGTTTTTGATAAAACATGGGATTTCAATTCAATTCTTTGAATCGAATTCACCCGCTGTGCGCACACTGAAAATAAATTAAAAGTTATTTAGTGAATCACAACTTTTTTATATTTCAATTATCGAAAACCATTTCCGATTTCGAATAGAAAATAAGAATAATTGCTAGCTTAGACGGGAAGTTTCAAAGCCATCGATCGAGGACTAAACAAAAGATTACACGAAAAAAATACTAAACTAAAACGTATTTGTACTGAAATGATCACCCGAGAAATTGAATATCAAGGAGTAAATGATAACATAATAAGGTCTTCGCAGCGAAATAATGATTTCCCAATGTTACAAGACAGCGTGGGGTTGAATTGAACAGATAAGAAAACGATGATAAAAGACAGGGAAAAGTCAATACAACGAGCATCAGAGATATCAACAATGCCTCAGGACCACTTTGTATGTAAATATATTTTTCATTTCATCCATTCAAGGTCTTTTGAAGTCTAAACAAACGCGTTTACTTTAAATGGAACTTGAAAACAGAAAAACAACAGCTGTATACTATGTACACAGCATGCCTCAAAGTCCAAACAGCCATGACATCTACAATGATATCATAGTATTCCTCTATTTTATCACTGTTATCTCTGTCGTAACACAGATTGTGACACAGATAACAGTCCAAGTAATATCCCTTCAAGTTCAAGTCCCTAGAGAGTTCTACTCAATAAATTTATAGGTTCAGAACACGTAACTATCACAGAGCCTTGTACATGTACATTTGTATGTAATTAATAATAATAACACTTTATTTAACGAGGAATTTACAGATAAAGCTATGCTTTTTTCCAATCTGGTCCTCCTAATGATAAATATGTAACTATGTGACGACATCCTTTGAATTTCTTTTGAGTTCTGGCCCGCCATAATTGTATACACTAAAAGGGAGAGTATCTCACAGGCTATCACCACAGTTCACAGCAGGAAACTATATATAAGGAACTGTAAATGTTCATTCAAATTTTATCAGAATTTTAACAGAAAAATTAGGCCTTCATTTGTCATGAACAGCAAAGTACATTGTACATTTAATAATAATTATATCACTTCCATGCTGTATACTTCTATGTGTACATGTAGAGCTCTCCGGGTTTTTTTCAAAGAGTGGATAGCGCTATCTGTTGGATAAATCCTTATCCAGTGGATAAGTTGATAAATTTATCTTAGTAGTGTAGTGGATAAGGATTTATTCAACAGATATTACTATTCCATACACTCTTTGAACAACTGGGACCTGGTTTAGTTTCAATTACATTTGTACAACCTTACATGCCTAAGAGTACAAAACACCTGTTTACAGTGCTGTAACTTGTCTATCATACATGTACATGTACGTGTACGGTGTTTAAGTCTGAATTAAATTGTGTCAAGGTGGTATGTTGATAACTAATGCAGTCTTCCTTGCAACTGTTCAATGTGGTACCAAGAGAAATTGATACTTTTTGGTATAAGCTTTTTACTTATAGGTTCTATTGAAAATCAACTCATATCATACAGACATATAATGTATTTATAATTATATACATATAATACAAGGTTATATAAATGTTATACGAAATCCAGAAACCAGTCCATTTGAAGGGCTCCGTGCAAGAACAGAGTAAGTGACTTGTGATCAAAACCCAAATTCTCCTTTGAAAATTACAGAATCTCGAGGAGAATTTAGATTTTGATCAGAGATCACTTACGCTGTTCTTGCAGGGAGCCCTTCATTTATGCAGCTACATTGCACTCTGAACATTGCTCTGGCAATTTGCAACTCAAAATCTAGTGACAAACCTGGTAATACAAACATCTACTATAAATTAATAATATATATTGTACAATGTACCAAGTTGCATGTTGAGGCTATAACTCTGACACAGCTATATATTACTACTTCTACTATTGCACATACATGTACATTGTATGTATCTATCTTATGTAGTGTTTACAACTTGGTGAGAGTTTGTAGACCCAGATGCCGCACATGTTTCAGCAATGATGCAGCATGCATGCTTATATTTTCATAATACAAGTAGTTGCCACTGAGTAAACCAAAGTTAAAGTTTGTGTAAATGAGGACGATTTTGTATCAAATTTACAAACCACTGCACGGTTATGATTTCTATTGTGATTTCCTCATGTTGGATAATGATTAAAATTATTTGAAATTTTTTTTTTTTTTTTTTTTTAATTATGTGACTTGTACATCAATAAATTGGTAATAATACAAACCTTTCAATCCCCTACTCAGTTAAAACAACTAAGGAGAAGGTTGCAATATTATTGGTTGTAGCCCTCACCCTTCAAACCTATGAGACCAATATTTAATCTCTATTAGATATTTCTAATTTAGCAGCATATAAGTGGAATAAGCGCATGCAATGCCACCTATTGTTACATGATTGTATATGCCACTAAATTGGAATTCTATTGCAGTCTTGTAAGCCATAACTATCAAATATCCATATATACTAAATACAAACAATGCTAAGTACTTCACAACAATCACAAAGGTTTCCTTAATGGTTTAGAATCAAGTATTGTAATATGACAAAGTATGGAATTAAATAGTTTTAATCAGAGCGTCCTAATTATTGAAACTGGCCAACTAATTTTAGAAGTTCAAAGTCTACATTTACAATACTTCAGAAGTAGAATTTTATTGAGGTACAACCCAATTTAGTATTCATATTATGTATAATCATTGAGCTGTGAGGAAGCTGTTTTTCATGTATGGTTGAATTCATAAGGCACTCAGACTAGAAGGTGATTAGAAATATGTTTATTCATGTTCAACTGAAAGAGCTTGCTTATGTCTTCTTTGAATATTATAATTACTACCTACCTTTATTTTTGTGTTGGAATCATTGTTCTGAAAATTATCAGGGATGTTTTATTGTTTAATTATTCATGCTTGTAAAGGCTTTCTCTTTGGTGTATATTACTTCTTTAGTGGATTTTCTCTGTACAACATACACATACTTGATGATTATATGGTTTCAAGACTTATCAGATACTACATGTATATAATTATGTATAAATGTACATGTAATATTGAACTCGATGGATTTTAGTGTAAATTGTCATAGCTGCCTTGGAAGTGTTGATACCTTTGAAATTCTTTTACACTACATGTAATTAACATTACAATTTATAAAATATCTATTTATATCCTCACAACTCCAGTTCTAAGTGTTATTATTTTCATGAGATGATCGGTTATTTTGTTGTCAGTAGTAGTAGTTGTAATGAATAATAAATGTTAGTGTCACTTAGCGTGTTTGCTTAAAATATTTTTCCTGGTTTACCTCGGTACAAGAACCTCACACGCTGACCTAATTGATTAAATTTCTCTTTACTCCATGTATCAATAATTACTTCATTCCCTTCATTCTAAGTTATAAAGATCTCTAAACTGTCTAGCCTCCTAAGTTGCAGACGTTTTAGTTGATTCGCTTTAAAGCGAATCAACTAAAACGTCTGCAAAGGAGGCTATAAACTGTCTAAGTAGGATTAAGCTTAGGATGATCCGAATATTTGCATTGTGCAAATAATATTATAATATTAATATTTGAAATGATATAAAAGAAACATCGAAGCGAAAGTAATATTTAGGTATGAACTATACCATCGTCAGCACTGCATTTTGGAATAATATCTCTAAACCCTTTGACTATTGGATTGGTAGATCAATGTAATAATATTTAATAGTAAATCAATAATTTATATAGCACCCTTTCCTGTATAGACCAAGGGTCTGTACTTTACAATATAAAAATATATACAATTCAAAAATAACTTATCCTGTAAATAATAAAAAATAAGAGTAGAAATATATAATTATACAATCCAAATGAAACTACTGTACTTATAAAAAGCTTTCTTGACTGAAAATTGCCTGGGTTCTTTTTAAAAATAGAAGCTTCTGTATCCATATATTAATGAGTTGTTGTGGTTATATTGTGAAAATTTGCCATCCAGTAAGGGTCTTCCCAGCGAGCAGAGGTCATTTTTTTTTGCCTTGGACATGAACCGACTCAATTAGTTTTGCATTTGTCAAGAAAACACTGTGTGTAGACTAGAATTTACATTATTTGTACATAAGGTTGTAGAATATTTGTTAAAAAAAGTAATTGTTTTTTTTAACGAAGAAAAATATTTTAATTTTTGGGGGGATAATAATTAACCTCCCAAAAAATAAAATATTTTTCTTCTTTTTCCCTTTGTTTATGTATTATTATTAACATTATTTCCTCTACAGAGTGATAGTTTTAGTTGAAAATCCATACTACTTTTTTGTATGTATATACTAGAATTATCAATAGTGTAATTCACGTAATTGAAATCATTTGAATCTATTGTTTGCTAATTGTAATTATGTTGTACAACATATTGTCATATTTTCATCAATGTTATTAATACAGTTGAACCTCCAGTTGTGACCACTCTCGTATGCGACCACCTCTTGTAAGCGACCAGTTTTCCAAAATACCAAAAGTTCAGTTCCAAGTCAAATCACCATAGTTGGAACCTCTTGTAAGCGACCACAAAGCTTGACATTTTGTGTGGTTGCTTACAGGAGGTTCAATTGTATGTGTATTTCAGAGTGTAATCATAATGGTCATATACTTTAAATTATGCAGTATTTTTCATAATAGCACATTATTCATCAGTTCAATATATCCAATGGATAAACTAACCCAGCCTGCTCGAACCAGTAAACATAATCACTACATGTACATAACTAAGGCAGCAACACTCACTCTTTCAACAAGCGAAACCCTGTGGTTATTTTGTGGAACAATAATTCTCAAATTTAAAATTACCTGAGGTTAATTATAACTTTAACAACATTGTGCTTGTGTAACCATTAAGTTTGTAGTTTCATACTGGCTTACATTAAAGTGTTTCAAAACAATAATTTTTAGTACAGTATGTATATATATATATAATTAACATTGACGATTCTAATTTAGAACTCCTGGAAGTTATACATGTAAGCTCAAAAGGAAAAGCTTAGCCCTGAAGGGTTTCAGCAGGCAGGAAATGTTGAAATAAAAGAGTTTGATTGATAAAAATAACAGTTTAAAAAGGCTGCATTTGAAAGGACTCTGATTATACATGATTGTAAAAATATGCTGTGACTTGCACATTATTTGGATCAACTACTAGTAACTAAGGCAAAGCATGCCTTGTCATTTTGACGCTATAGTTAAACTGATGCTACATCATGTTATTCAAAAACCTAGTAGCAAGCTTGTGAACAAACCAAGATCAATACAAGCCAAATATATTCATACTTTTTAGGAACTTATGCCGTTGCATGTTGTTATACTGTTGAAGGCTTTTTAAATTTAATCCATTGGCTCGCTCAGACAGAGCTGAGAATTAAAGCCACCCTTAACTTCAAAGGTACATGTAATATTATTATTATTGACTTCAAAATGTTAGTCAATTTAATTCCATGGGCTTGTATAAGCATCCAAGCAAAAACTCTGCTTTAAATCTTTCCCAGAGTTACAATTTTATTAAGCAATTTTCACCGCGGTAGCTGTCAATAAGATCTACATCTACAAAATGTAGTTACCAGGCAATAATAGCAAGTTTATCTGTACGGCAATACTAACAATACAGGTACTGTGCTTGTATATATTAGCAAATGACCTGTGTCACCATGGTCATAGTCACACCATTTCACGTCTGCCTCTCAACGCTTTGTCTTTTCCATCATTGAATTTCTTTGATAAACATTAGTCATACTATACATTAATAGGTTGGCCATTGTAATGTCTAGAACCATAATGTATTGAACATCGTCATACCATCAATGTTTATAAATGTTTTTGAGACAAGTATAACATGTATACAGTTATATGAACATATCGCTTGTGCCCCCTGTGCTTTATACCTGTACAATGCAGGTACTCTATACTATGCATTATGTGTATATACAATACTTATGGTTACATCAAAATATTCAAAGTTACAAATGGGTATAGATCGGAAGAAACAACTTAAAAACAATTTACAAATGTAATTTATGTCGTCAAAGAATTCTTGATTCTCAAGAGTTTATGGCGGTGGTGATACAACTGTGTAGTTTCAAAAGGGTCAAAGCGATCTACAATACGCAGCTCCGATTTTGAACTTCAAAACATGAAATGACAATTGATAGCACTTTATGACACATTACAACAAAAAACTAAATACCAAGATCATAGGTTAATGTCTACTACTTGGTAGGTGTATTTTAGAAAATCAAGCATACACTATATGTGTACATGGCCACAAAAATTGAGACACCAAGTTGACATTTCTTTTATCTTCCAAGATGGCTGCCTTGAAGAAGAGTAAGCAAGTGTCTAAGGTATTGTTGCCTAATATTTCCGAAAACAATCATTTGCACATGGAGCTGCATTGTCATTCAATGAACGTGAGCAACTGTGAACAGTGCCTTTAGAAATTCACATTTAATCCAATTGTGGTACATTTCACGTAGTACATTTTGGACCATTACTATATAGCAACTAAAAAAGGTGTTGATGCTTTTGAGTAATCTAGGTATCTCTCAAAATTCGATTTTGAGTGTCAATGAAGCTAGTTAAATGTGTAACGTTAATAAGTATTGCATGTACATGCAACCAACGACAACAACATCAATTACTATGAACGTGACGAAGCGAGTTGAAGGGTTCTGTAACTTGTATTTACTTGAATTTAAATATTACAGTACCTAGTAAGTGTCTTTTATGCTTGAGAAATAGAACAATACTTAGTTTTGGAGGAGATGAGGTTATGGACGCGTATAGTTAGTGAAGTGAGTCAGGGAAGTTGTAGTTTTTGCAAAGTTCACAACTGAATCAAAACTAGAACTTAGCAGAGATCAAAAACCATACAATGTGCCGGAAACTGACGGTCATATACCAGCGTTAGAAACTAAAATATGTACTAAGCTCTTCCTAAAAGAGAATTAATAACGGTAAACACGACTTCCCCGATCAATGAATAAATTTTACTCTTCAATAAACAGAGCGTTGGGAACAAAATGGCTGCTCCACCACAAAGCATCTCTTTCGTAATAGCGCACAGACCATTACTATTGACACATAATCCTATGCAAAGTTAACTGTTATCGTGGCCTAGGCTGGGGGTTTGGTTGTGTTTACGTTGAATGACCCAAAAGGTTGAATAACAAAACTCCTTCATAACTCGTAGTGTGTGAGCAGACTCACGCCTACATGAACGAAAACACGGCTAGAAAATGTCGGTTAATTCGTTCAGAGAAATCAAGAGCAGAGACCGTGATTTGCAAGCCACCTTGTTCAAATTTGAAGTAGTTATCTCAGATGTTATTGTTTATTTTGTTCTGCCAACTTGTGTTGAAAGATGTGGTCGCCTAAGTGCAAGGCTTTTATGTAAATTACTGAGGTAATTTACGCTCAGCCTCGCTGGACGTTCTAGACAGCAGAGAAACTGAAAATTTATCTCTGCCATCAAAGCTTCTAAACCACAAACCAGCTTTCTACAGTTCTAATAAAGGCTTTTAGATCTAGATTCACACTTCAGAACAAATTAGACTCTAGAATAAGAAGTCAAAACGGTTTAGAAAAATCGTTAGGCTAAATCGTACGCTGCCTACTTCAGTAAGTCGATTTCACTCTCCAAAAAAATACTCACGAATTCAACTAAATCGTACCAAAATTTCACACATTGAAGTACTATACACTTACTTTTAGACTTTCGAATCGGCCATGTGCTGTAGGAAGAGTTAGTCGTCATATTTCAAATGAACTCCAGCCCAACAGAGAGCGAACTACTCCAACTTAGTCGAATCAATAATGCGCCAATTCAAATCTTGCATGGATTTACGGCGCTGACGTCATGTATAAATCGATCGGTCACGCAACGCCTTACGTGGGCATCGTGACGTATTGAGTTTTGGTTTTCAACCGGAATGACAAATAAGTGGAAAAAATTGCTCAATTGAACAAAAATAGGATTTCCGAACGGAAATAGTGTATCTGTTTGAGGTATTTGTCGTCAGCTATTTTACACAATTGACGAAAAATATCTCAGAAATTTCAAATTTGTAAAAAAAAAAATGGCGAAATAAATGGAATGTCGAACGAACGCTAGAATATTCGAAGAATTCTATGTTAATTATAAACGGTAAACTTTGGATATCTGGAGGGAATCCGCTGTTTTATATTGCGGGGTGAATATTTAATCTGAATCGAAAGTAGGCCTTTGTATTTCGCCGCATCAAGCCCAAGAAATGACACTGGATTTTGAATTGAAAACGGGAGAGAAAAGAATATCTATTTGTGTGTACACATAAGAAAAGAAAACGTTTTATGCAAAAATAGAGTGCTAGTTTCCAAACATTGTAACATTTGTTGTCGAATTCATTTTTTTGACATTTTAAATGAAGTCAAAATAATCTATGAAAAGGTGCCTACTCGAGGATCCTGACAAGTTGCACTCAAGTGTGCTAAATTTGGGCTTGGTCGTAAAAACGGATGAGTAATTGTTCAAATAGAATTACAAACTCCAACCATTGGGGTGGAAAACATGCTAACGTATACGGCTCACCTGTGGCCATAGTCAGACTGCTTGTCGCTATCACACTGCGATTTCAAGGCGTGAAATCTCACATTTAACACATTTATCGTCGTATTGAAAACTGTGTCACTGAGAACAGACACTATCAATATTCATAAAGCCATTATTCAGGATGGTATGTTTTATTTTAAAGCCAGAAAGCTTATTCTTTGGGATCTCTTTATGGTAATATGACTTTTATTAAACTTCTAATAAATTAAGATCAAATCTTCATAAAGAAAATGTTTTTTAAACATTCACTCTGTTTTTGATTTTCCGCCCAATTCTGTTGTACCTCGTGCTTTTTTCTAAGATATGGTTGACCAGCGATAATAATCAAGCGACGCTTTACTAAGAAAAGGCTCTCCTTAAATTTCGGCGTTGGAAGCGCATTGAAAATGCATGAATTTTGGAAATCAGTGAAGATGCTTATATAGCCTTTTTTTTTCAAAAAAAAATTACTTCACGACTGGATATATTCCTGTTTCTAGGAAACGCTTTCCCACTTGCTTTTCAACTGAGAACTTCAAATATGGCCGCTACACTGATTGTCTAGAGGTTTTAATGAAAGAATGTTGTTCACATAATAAATTTTCGATGACCGGAGAAAAGAAAGATCAGAAATATTGATGAAGAATGGTTTGGTGTTACGGAATAATTTAACGTTTGGGTGCCGATCTCGTGTTGGCCCCTCCCTGTTTCAGACGTTACGTCATTGAATAAATTTTGAAATTTCATTTTTCAACATATCGGTCATTGGGTCGTAGTCCAGTCCCGGACCAATCTCGAGCCCAGAGTCTGCCGGCTTTTGGTCAGCGGGTTGGCGCCAACCCGCTGACCAAAAGCCGGCAGACTCTGGGCTCGAGATTGGTCCCGGACTCACTTTCTATCGTAGCTTGGGTGGTCACTGTGAAGCGGACAAATATATAAGGGTACACATTCCATCAGCAAACCCAGATACTCATTTACGCATGGATGAGCGAAAAAAGGGCCCACGTTCGTTTTGGTCAGCACACCGTTTCAGCCGTTACGTCATCCAATCAACCGCTACGTCATCCGAGGCGTTTTCGTTCATCATATGGACGGGGCACAGCATTAATATCCTTAGAAGGGCTGAAGATGGGAAAATGTTCGTACGTGTGACTGTTAATTAGATCTATAATATATGCAGATCAGCTTTTAACATTATTTGGATTTATACAGTCATTCTCAAAAAGGTTGTCCAGATGAAAAGACTACAATACTACAATAAAGTCACGTGATTCATTATGTTTTCAATTTCCTCTCGTGAAATTTCAATTTCAAAGTACACGGCATTGTTAGAACTGAATGTATGATGGCGCTGGTATCAACTGGGTTACGCCCTCAGAAATTGAAAACATAATGAATCACATGATTTTATTGTAGTATTGCAGAGTTTTCATCTGGACAACCTTTTTGAGAATGAGTGTATACTTAAGGTAATTCCTTAGTTTTGCACTGCGCAATTCTACTGCGCATATATTATATAGCGTGACGTATTGCATGATCTATTACGTGAAATAATAATTTGGTGTTGAAAAACACCGCATGTTTTATCAACTTTCTTCTGTTGGTTTTTGATTCAAGACTTAGTCTACGTGCCGCAAGAATGAAGCGTGATGGATTGTGGATTAAAAAAGAACAAGAATGGGAAAAAAATGGCAAGAAAGTGGAGGATTATGTTGTGTTTTTGAATAAAATTTTAGTTGAAGAGCGCGCGCTAACTTACGCCATCGAGCGCTCGCTGGGTTTTAGCTAAACAAATTTGTTAAGGATCATTCAGGGAAAGTCTTCAAACCGATTTTTCTCCGAACGAAGCACGGTGACCATCAATTTTTATTGTATATTTTATTTACACTACCGATTTCACATCTTTTGTGAAAAAACAATGAAAAAATCAATTGGGGAAGTCAATTTTTTTTCGCGTTTTCCATGTCATTTTCTCGATTTGCATACGAAAATGGAAGGAAATTCGGTCATTCCTTTGTCAAAACCCGGCTTGTAAATGACTCATTTGGCAAAATTGTTATGCAAGTTTTGGTACATCACCTTTGTTGAACTGGTGTTATTGAAAAAATGGTAAATCGGTTGCAGTAAAGCACTCCCACAATTTTTTTGAGCCATTTTAACACCGTGACACGATATTCGATTGTTTTGAGTCGATTCAGGAGCCCATTCGATTTTGCTTATACCGCATGGTCTATTCTGACGAATATTACTGAAACAAGCGCGGTGACCCCCATTTTTTTTTTTTTACCTTTCTGACAACAAAAACTCAAAAATAATTCACCTGCAAAATTTCAGCGATTCTTCAATTGGGGAAGATATACTGAGGAATTACCTTAAGTTTATAGTTTTAACTTACAATGAACATATTTAAATTTTATGTTGATGTGATACATATTTACAATGTAGGTTAGTTACCATTCCCTTATTGTGCCGTAGTCTGCTATATTACACAAGGAACATTGTGTTTTAAATAGTGATTTTCGTAAATCCGTGAATCACACTTTAGCGTATTTAGCACTAATACGTACTTTAATGGGGAGTTTGCAGGTCTTGCGTGACATTGTAAATTTTGCTAACTTTGGTGTGCTCTTTTCAAATATTATATTTTTGTTGGATTAAAATTTAAAATGTCACGCAAGACCTGCATGCAAACTCCTCATTCCATTGTGGTCTTTAATTTGTCGTCACTTGACTATTACACTCTAAAAAATTACACTTTGCTTCACGGGTTTATGAGAATCACTCTAAAAGTTTACGTTACATTACGTTACGTTACATTACATTATGTTATGTTACATGTGCAATATAAATTCTTAAAGTGCCTATGAAACGAAAAAAAAACAGACCCCGTTTTTATTTGCTACTACGAAAGTTTACTATTTGCTTGTTTACATGGCGTTAATAAAAAGTGAATTGAGCTTCAGGAACATTTTTTATTTGGCCATTTTGGGTTTCAAAGTGCGACAATTCCCGCTCGGTCAAACTATAGAAATGTGACGTCATAAGTTGTGCAAACAAAGGCATACACAACTTATGACATCACCGAGCCATTGTCAAGGGCCCAGTCTCTTGTCGCACATTTTGGTTAAAAATGATAATTTTCGAACCGCAAAAAGAAAATGTTCGCACGCTCAAAGTTGATGTTTAAATACAGCAAATGTTCAGAGAAAGACCAAACAACAATAATGTACAATAAAACAAGGATCGACATTTTCGTTTCATAGGCACTTTAAATAGAATGTAGTAAGAAGTGTGTGGGAGTCCTGTCCCAAGTAGAAATACATAGTAGAAACGTTAAAAAGTAGATTTTTATTTAGTTAAGTAAAAAAATATTGCTAAATGGATAACATAAATATATAACATTGGTTATAAATAGCTTATATAATGATAATAATAATAATAATAATAATAATATTAATATTAATTTTACAACTTTATTTAATGAGGTTGCCATGCAATATAATATAACTGAGAAACTTGATTAAATATATTTTATACAGCAAGGTCAAAATATTACTATTTATCTAGTTTTAATTTTATAGAAAACATTATTGGTATTGAATATGTCTATGCATATAGTGAATGTAGCCTCCTCGAGGATGCGATTTTAAAATACTGGTCCCTGAGATGCACGAAAGGTAAAATTAGCTGATGCATAGTTATCCAATAAATTTTATCCATTGGATACGACTATTACTGATAGTGCTATTCAACTTTCGTGCAACTGGGGCCAGAAGTTTTTCCGGTTTTCCGTACCATAGGAATCCCACAATATGGAAATAGAGTTACCATCTAGCCTATGTACAGTGAATGTTAGGAGACTTGTATTTTTAATAGTATTACTATCTAGGAGAGCAGCAGGCTTTTAAAAAGGTAACTGATTGATGTTATTGTTGTACCCTCCTACAGATAGAAACATAGAGATTAGCTTGAGAACTTTGAACATGTTTGAATAATTTTATGTCCAAACAAAGCTTTGGTCACTACACAGCTAATTCAGAATACTAGTCTGACGGGGTGGGGGTGGGTAGTGGCTGCAGGAAGGCTATATGGACACACTTGTGCCCCTCCCTCCCCTCCCTTATCCATTTTCCTAACCCCAGAGCTGTCCTTCGATTCAGAGTTCCCAATCAGGCTAACACTGTGCTAGCTTAGCACCTACTTACTCGAACAATACTCGATTGACATATTGGTTGCGGAAGGTTCCTTCAGGATCCAACTCTTCGCAGAGTTGACACACTTTGGAGAACTTGGGATACAACTTTTCAAAATTTGATGCAGTGAAGTTGTGAGCCTGGAATACAAAACACATTTAACAAAAGAATAATGCATGAATGTGTGAAATTAGGAACGTGACATGAAGTATCGTCAGAAACCCTGGAGCTACTCTGTGGTGCCGAGGGGGATTGGGGAAAGGGGGGAAAGGGGGGAAAGGGGATATATAGCAGTAAAACAGAAAAACGCTCTCTCCTTCCCCCCATCCCCAATTATTTAATCCCCCTCGGCCCCACTGAGTAGACCCTGGGGTTCTGAGGATAGCCATGAAGAGGACGCCTTGTGCATATGCCATCAGCATGTGCTAAAAGTTTCAATGGCGCAATGTTGTTCCCTGCAGTTTCTTTCTTGTTGGAGAAAGGGAAAGGCACGGATACCAAGTTATTTTCAAGATACATAATTTTTTTAAAAAAACATTCTTTTTATGAACTGATATTTCTGATAAATGGAGCTTGGGCTCCCTGTGCTTTCGTTGTTGTGTCATTTTGATAAAACAATGAATGCATCATTGTATATTACCTTGGCCCAGTGAGGCACTCCTCCAACTGATGTCATTAGTTCTTCATAGAAATTCCACCACTGGTCATGTGGTATGTCTTTGCCATAAGGCCTAGGACAGACAGACAGAAACATATGGACCTACCCATATAACAATGGAAAGAAAGAAAGAAAGAAAGAAAGAAAGAAAGAAAGAAAGAAAGAAAGAAAGAAAGAAAGAAAGAAAGAAAGAAAGAAAGAAAGAAAGAAAGAAAGAAAGAAAAAGAAAGAAAGAAAGAAAGAAAAAGAAAGAAAGAAAGAAAGAAAGAAAGAAAGAAAGAAAGAAAGAAAGAAAGAAAGAAAGAAAGAAAGAAAGAAAGAAAAAGAAAGAAAGAAAGAAAGAAAGAAAGGGAGGAAGGAGCAAGAGATGAAAAGAGGGAGGAAGGAAGAAGAGAGGAAAAGAGGAAGGATGGAAGGAAGGCAGGAAGGAAGGAATAAGGTAGGAAGGGAAGAATGAAGGAAGAAAAGGAAGAAATGAAAGAAAAAGCAAACAGAGGAAAGGGATACATAGGGTATACGATGGATGAAGAGAAATAGAATGAATGGAAAGAAAGAGTGAGAAAGAAGATAAAACAGTTAACTTACCTATAAGAAATAATATTGATAAAAGTCACATCCTTCTCATAGCAGGGACTCAAGTAGATATCATCTGACTTTACAAACCGAACTTCAACTAAAATTGACAAGAGAGCATACTTAAAGAGAAACAAGGACAAGCAGTCAAACCTCTATGGACGACCACCTCTCAGGGCTAAGCAACCACTGTCTTGTTCACGACTTCTGAACAAAATATTTATAACTATCACTCCTTGAAATGACCACCTACCATAAGAGATTACTATAATTACCTCAGGGACAGAAGGTATATTAGTCCCTAAGTGACCACTTTACCTGGCAATATAAGGGTGCTACAACTTTACATATGGAGTCATTTTTGTATGATTGAGTGGGAAACCTACGGCAGAGTTACGGTCACGGTAATAATGGCATCAAAGACATCTATTCAACCAATCACAGCACGCAAAATCATTGCTCAACCAATCTGAGTGCTTGCACATGGTACAGTCATGGCATGGTACCGTGATCGCACAGCACGAACCATATCATAACTACTTCCCACTCATATGAAAACGACTCTACATTCTTTATTTACTATCAAGATAATACAGTCTGATTGTGCATCGCTTATACATGTAGCAAGCTGATCCTGAGTAATTAATGGTATATAGATATACCTGGAAAATGGACATTACAACCACTGCTTTCAGTCCAATCCCTAAGACGACGAAGGACATAAGCAGTTTTGTCTCTGGAAAGAAGGAGAATGCAAATTATTTACAACACATTAATATTCTGCAATGATGGTCACCATAGAAGAATAGATATTAGGAGGATCATTGAATGACCCCATGCAAGTGTGAATGACTTGTGATCAAAATCCAAATTCTCCTTTGGAATTCCTGGTCTCTGAATGGAGGCGTGGGTTTGGATCCCACTTCTGACACCATGTAAAATAACACCTTTATTCAAGATGGCATCCTTGATGACTCGCCTGTACCACAGGGTACCCAATACCTAATACATGTACATGATGTGACAATAGACAATAATTAAATGTTTGATCAGAGATCACTTACTGTTCTTGCATTGGACTGTCCAAGCATTATACATGTATCAAGTGATCTGACTTTGATCAACATCCAAATTCTCTTGGCAAATTCAAAGAACCCCAAGGAGAATTTAGATGTTAATCAGAGCTCATAAATCTACATAATAGATCCCTTTATCAAGGAGAGTGTCAGGTATCCATGACACAATCTTTACTCTAGGAAGATGGAAGTGAAAAAAAAGGGCCAATACAATAATAATAATAATAATAATTTAATTCTTGAAAAAGTGCATTACATATAAATCTCAATGCTCTTTACAAGTGAGTAAGAAAATATAGAAAAAAATAAAAATAAAAATAAAAAATACAAACCTGCCGATAGCCCATTCTGTTACATGTTGTTTGAACAAACAATTGAAATTGAAGACCTGCAACGCACACCATAGAAACATTGATAGACAAAAAGTTACAATTATAATAGTTTCTATTTGTGAGTGGGTTACCTGTGGTAAGGATTTTTGACCATATGTTGGGAAAATCCCAGCCAATTGGGGATTTGGCATTTCCCGAATGTTACAAATTATCCTGATTTACTAGGACACCTGCATCATAATGTAACGAGATTTTATCTTAATTACTCGGGCCCAGGCCGCAGGCCGCCCGAGTTAGAAAATGCGGATTTCGGTAGTAGTAGTAGTAGTAGTAGTTTTGTTCGGCTTCAAAATGACGAGTATGCGACGTATTTAATCGTATCCGGAGTTTCAAGATTACTCCGCAGATTTGAAAAGATAAAGGAGACACAGGACTCTCAAGTAGATTATGAATCTTAGTTTTGAAAGCAGCTGTAGATCTTCAAGCTATTAAAAGGTCAGGATTCTAGTTCATCGTTCAATGACTAGAAGTGGTAAAAGGACTAGAAGCTCGCTTAAAATATATATATTTTAAAAAAAACGCGAGGCCGTTATCGGAACCATCTGACCTATGCAACCTCAAGACGTATCATGTTCGTACTCACCGGACTAATAGTCTCCCTCGTCACTCAACTGTCACTGATTGTCATGACGTCAGAGAAATTATATTGTATTGAAGAAGATGTCCTTGTTTTATTCGACGTTCGAACCGTAACTCGAACCCGAACTCGATTCCAAACTCGACGTTTCGGGATCTGAAGCTAGAGAGGGGACCTTTACACAAACTCATCAAAATCAAATCAATTGAACTCAAAGTCAAAAGGTAATCAAATGAACTCAAAGGCAAATCAAATGAACTCGACACATACATGTATATACATAGTCTCCCTCGTCACGCAACTGTCAGTCATTGTCAGGTCTCTCCTCGCGCAGCTGACATTGTCCTTGTTCTTCAACCAACTGGCATTCATTTTCAAGTACTTCCTCGAACAACTGACATTTTCCTTTTCACAATGCCCGAGTGAACGCTCATTGAGCGTCTTGTTATTGTTATAATTGTATCATCTATCTATAATCCCATACAAGCACCTATGGTATTATTTTCATATTTTTCAAACTGTCCAAATTATTAATTTGGATAATCCAAATTATTAATTTGGATAGTTTTCGTATGGACGTTTCTTAAGAAAATAGTTTTCGTATGGGACTTTTCTTCAGAAAATACATATGATATAATTAACAAGTAACAGGACTACATGCCTGTCCAATTTGGAAAGAATTGAATTCAAAAAATTCCTCTGACTGCCAAATTGGACTCGGCCTATGGCCTTGTCCAATTTTGGTAGTCCTTGGAATTTTTTTCGTCCAACTATTTCCAAATTGGACAGCATGTAGTCCAATTACCTATACTTATTATTACTATCCTATTATATTTTATTTACTGTATTTACTGTTTTTTAAAGAGCATTGAGACATTGTGGAATGCGCTCTCTCTTTTTATTGAAGAAATAAATTATTATTATTATTATTATCAGAATCGGAATGATACTATTTTCCCGATATATCGCTGATGTTGAGGATTTCCCCAACATTTGGTAACCAAGATGGGAGTTAGCTGCTACCAGTCCCCCTCCCTCCCCCTCCAAGTCAAACACCCTGGCCACAGGTAACCCACTTGCTAGCAAAACCGAGCTTTTGAAAGTGAGGATAAATTAGAATAATATACCTTGTAGCTTTTATCAATTCTTTGCTTTGACTTTTGAAACAGCTTCTTAAAATATAGCTTGTTTATATATGGTACTAAACTTGGTAAAAATGAACTAAAATAACAAGATTACCAAATATATTAGTTCCAATATGAATGCGCAAAGGAACAATCTGTACTGCAATCAATCAATCAATCAATCAATCATGCACGTATTCAATAATCAACTATTATAAGTCTGAAAAGGCAGCTAGGCAGTCAGTCAGTCAGTCAGCAGTCAGTAAGTCAGTCAGTACATGTACATGTATGTCAGTCAGTAGGTTAGTCAGCAGTCAGTCAGTCAGTCATTCAGTCAGTCAGTCAGTCAGTAGGTTAGTCAGCAGTCAGTAAGTCAGTCAACAGTCAGTAAGTCAGTCAGTCAGTTAATCAGCTGTCAGTCAGTAAGTCAGTATGTACACATGTCAGTCAGCAGTCAGTAAGTAAGTAAGCAGTCAGGCAGCAGTCAGTATGTCAAGTCAGCAGGTCAGCCAGTCAGTTATAAATCAGCAGTCAGTCAGTCAGTAAATCAGTATGTACACATGTCAGTCAGCAGTCAGTAAGTAAGTAAGCAGTCAGTCAGCAGTCAGTATGTCAAGTCAGTAGGTTAGTCAGTCAGTCAGTTAATCAGCTGTCAGTCAGTAAGTAAGTAATTCAGCAGTCAGTTAGTCAGTCAGTCAGTCAGTAAATTAATCATTCAATCAGTTTGTCAGTCAGTAAGTCGTCAGTCAGTCAGTAAGTAATTCAGCAGTCAGTTAGTCAGTCAGTCAGTAATTCAGCAGTCAGTTAGTTAGTCCATCCATCAGTCAGTCAGCACTCAGTAAATCAATCAGCAAGTCAGCAAGTCAGTCAGTAAGTCAGCAGTCAGTCAGTAAGTAAGTCAGTTAGTCCATCAATCAATTTGACTGTCTGTCCATCCATCTGTCCTTCTGTCTGTCCGTCCATCAGCCAAAACAAAACAATTCATGCATTGTTTGAGACTGTGAAAACCAATCACTATAAAAATTAAACAATCAATCAGTTGTTTCTCCATCCATCCATCCATCCATCTGTCTGTCCATCCATTCCTTTGTTTATTATATACAATAAAGCAAAGCATCACAAACCTTAACCAGTAAAGAAACTCCAAGAGATAAAAACCAAATATCCAGTCCCAGAACCAACTTGACTGTGGTGGTGTTGGAGGCTGCAACAAAACGCAAGTATTAAGTACTTTATGTTTGCATCAGGGGCGGATCCAGGGGAGTGGGGGCATGGGGGGCCGGTGCCCCCCCTTTGAGTTGGGCCCGATACATATTCGCCTACGTTTCCCCACCATTTGATGCCCAGAATGGATGGAAATTGCATTTTTGAGCTTCTAGATTTCACAATTTTCACCCCCTAGAAGAAGGGGCCTTACGGCCTCTTAGTGGTGGACCCCCCTTTCAAAATCTCTAGATCCGCCCCTGTGCATTATGTATTTTGTATATTTTTCTTCCACACTTTCATGCAGACATTTCATAGCAGCTCAGTGTTAGCGGAGTCATCACAAGTCACAATAGTTATTACGACACTACATATTACAACTCTGCAATGAACAACATTGCCCAATGGGATGCTTCTCATATACAATGTAGGGCTTGAGTACTTTCACTGACAATGCTTTTCAATCAGCTGTATTATATTAAGCTTTAGTACCTTACCTTAGATGTTCGGTCCAGGTATATACCAGTAACCTTACCAGTATGAGGATACCACAAAAACTTGAAATGCTGACATGAAGAGACTTCCTGGTCTAAATTATCAAGCATCTGGCAATTAACAAAACACCACAGATTATGCTCAAATATTCATTATACTTGAGGCAGTTGCCTCGGTAAAACATTGCTGGTTTTAAAAATTTTTTAGCCTGCGTAGCCTGGTGCAAATTAGGGAACCCCCTCCGAACCCTTCCGAACTCCTCCGAACCCCATTCGAGCCACTATGCAAGCTACCGTTTTTTTACCAACTGAATTAACATCACAATTTATTATAATTTTCATTTATTTATTTACTTTTAGCTGCACCGACAAAAGTGCCTCGGAAGAGATTTTGGTTTTGGGCCTGAAACTACAATTACATGGGTGGTCACATTTTTGAGCATTCCCGGTCTCCTGTACAAATATTTACCTCATCAAGTGAGCAAGACTTAGTTTTCTCATGAAGGTTGAATGCTGGTTCACACTGCCATGTCACAGAGAGAATAACTCCCATGGCACCTAACCCACACAAAGTTGTCAGGAAAATATCCTGGTTTTTGGTTCTGCTACATTCAACGATTTCACCATCTACAGTCAATAGCTCAAGACTGACAACCTGTACAAGTACAGAACAACATTATATATTAATGAGCCAAATCAAATAACTCATTCATTCATTCATTCATTCTGACATTCATTCACATAATATATATCCATCCATCTATTCATCTACGCATACATTAGACATATATTACAATGTACGTGTACATGAATTCATTCAAATTCATTCATTCATTCATTTATTCATTCACTCATTCAAACAAACAAACAAACAAACAATCAATCAATCAATCAATAATTATAATCATCCACCCACCCATCAATTCATGTTTGGGCTCTGAGCACTATAGATCACATTACAGACTTACAGACAGACTTGCACACTCGATGGCATAGTGGCTTCTGGCCTCCTTCGATTCAGAGGCAGTAGCCACAAAACAAACAAAAAACGTCATTATTAGAGGGTAGCTATGTACAGTAATGATAACTGAGCAACTTGTGGACAGTATACAGGCATATGCTCTTCTTCTTTGGTCTTTCATTAGCAATGACATGCCCAGGAGTCTAGCCCAAGGACAATAATAAACATTCCTGATGAGCATACAGTATGTACAATGTATGTAGGATAAAGAACTTACAAGAGTAGCCAGTAAGCCATAATCAGCTCCTGAGCCATGAACACAAGTCGATATAACCCCAGCACATGTGAAGTCAGACAGAGCACCAAGACTGTGAAATAATTAAAGCAAACATTTTCATATTTATTACTGAAACTAGAAAGAATTAAAGAGTAATTATTACTCGGCGGGGCTGCCTGTGGCAGACGCCGAGTTTTAAAATGGGCTTTCTTTTTCTTCGTCCGTCACAAATTGGCAAGTCGTCATGACAACGCATGCGCTCAAACGTATATCGCAGGCTCATACGAGACGTGCACGTTTGACTCATTCGATTCAATGAACTGGGAATCTTCCTCTTTCGGACGAAGCTCATGACAAACTGAAGTCATTTTGTCGATAACTGATCGCTAGCTTGCAGGTAGATACTCTCAGAGAATGATCACATATTTTCTACAAGAAATTCAACAAAGCCAATAAGCCGACCCGCACTGCGAAAGTAATCGTAACTCTAGACATCACTACACAACAACATAACACCTGCCGAGAAAACGCTCTCAGAGCGTCTTGTTATTATTCATTTTCAGGTCAGATATTTGAGTCATGGGAAAGGAAAGTAAATAAGAGGAGGGAGATGTTCTTGGAAGATGTTGTCCAATTGTAGTCATGTAGTGATGTCATGTTGACATCAAAACGCCGTTCGTTCCTATCGCTAGTCTTTATTATTAAATAGCTAATAAATTGCAGTTCTAAGGAATAATGAAATTTTACCAGCCAGCTCTTGAAATATCAAATTATTTTCTAATATCAAGCTAGTACGTGGTATGTCTTGAATTTCTGGAGTGACCATGTTGGTGTCTTGTTTTACAGGCCAAAGTTTCGGATTTTAAATTAGCTGTCTTATCATATGACCCGTACGGCCCTGCTCGCGCGTTCTTAATAAAACCTTCGGAAAAAAGTCACATGATGGGGGCCGGATGGCTTTGCTCAAGCGGGCCAGAAAAACCCGTCCGGCCATACTCGATGTTTACAT
This sequence comes from Actinostola sp. cb2023, assembly GCA_033675265.1. Lineage (NCBI taxonomy): Eukaryota > Metazoa > Cnidaria > Anthozoa > Actiniaria > Actinostolidae > Actinostola > Actinostola sp. cb2023. The sequence continues at coordinate 182,601 of JAUJYZ010000158.1, forward strand.
CGTTTGCGTGTGCTATATTTATTAGTTTTGCAGAGTTTTTTCATCCCTTTTTGTAACAAAAAAACTGTGGGTCATATGATAAAATGCTTATTGACTGAGTTAGGTCGGACCGGACTGGAAAATATTTGGCTCTTGGTCATTTGTACGGACCTCGCTGCACTCGATCCGTATGGCATGACCTCGAGCCAAATATTTCCCCATCCGGCCCTCCCACTCAGTCAATAAGTACATATTATTTTTACTGCCTCGTTCACTTACAATGTGCCATCCACTATTCCTAATTAATACACAGGCTTACTTTGAGAATCCAAGACCATTATCATCGAGAATACCATGAAGGTCTGTTAACAGCAAACCTGCTTGAACTGTAACCTGCTTATTCTCTTTATCAATCTATGAACAAATGAATGGATGAATAAATGAATAAATGAATGAATGGATGGATGAATGAATAAATGAATGAATGAACAAATGAATGGATGAATAAATGAATGGATAAATAAATGAATGGATGAACAAATGAATGGATGAATAAATGAATGGATGAATAAATGAATGGATGAATAAATGAATGGATGAATAAATGAATAAATGAATGGATAAATAAATTAATGGATGAACAAATGAATGGATGAATAAATGAATGGATAAATAAATGAATGGATGAACAAATGAATGGATGAATAAATGAATGGATAAATAAATGAAATGGATGAATAAAATGAATGATGGATGGATGAATGAATAAATGAATGGATGAATAAATAAATGAATGGATGAACAAATGAATGGATGAATAAATGAATGAACAAATGAATGGATGAATAAATGAATGAATGGATGGATGAATAAATGAATGGATGAATAAATGAAAATGGATGAATAAATGAATGGATGGATGAATATATGAATGGATGGATGAATGAAGGGTTGAATAAATGAATGGATGAATAAATGAATGGATAAATGAATGGATAAATAAATGAATGGATGAATAAATGAATGGATGAATAAATGAATGGATGAATAAATGAATGGATGAATAAATGAATGAATGGATGAATAAATGAATGGATGAATAAATGAATGGATGGATGAATAAATGAATGGATAAACGGAAGAATAAATGAGTGGATGGATGGACATATGAATGAATGGATGGATGAATAAATGAATGAATGATTAGATGGATGGATGGATGGATGAATGAATGAATGAATGGATGAACAAATGAATGGATGAATAAATGAATGAATGGATGAACAAATGAATGGATGAATAAATGAATGGATGGATGATAAATGAATGGATGAATAAATGAATGGATGAATAAATGGATGGAATATATGAATGAATGGAATAAATGAATGGATGAATAAATGAATGGATGAATAAATGAATGGATGATAATGAATAAATGAATGGATAAATAAATGAATGGATGAATAAATGAATGGATGGATGAATAAATGAATGGATAAATGGAATGAATAAATGAGTGGATGGATGGACATATGAATGAATGGATGGATGAATGAATAAAATGGATAAATGAACAAATGAAGTGGATGGAATAAATGAATGAATGGATGAATAACAAATGAATGGATGAATAAATGAATGAATGGATGAACAAATGAATGGATGAATAAATGAATGAATGGATGAACAAATGAATGGATGAATAAATGAATGAATGGATGAACAAATGAATGGATGAATAAATGAATGAATGGATGGATAAAATGGATGGATGAATAAATGAATGGATGAACAAATGAATGGTTAAACAAATGAATGGATGAACAAATGAATGGATGAATAAATGAATGGATGAACAAATGAATGGATGGATGAATAAATGAATGGATGAATAAATGAATGGATGAATAAATGAATGGATGAGCAAATGAATGGATGAATAAATGAATGGATGAACAAATGAATGGATGGATGAATAAATGAATGGATGAATAAATGAATGGATGAATAAATGAATGGATGAATGGATGGATGAATAAATGAATGGATGAATAAATGAATGGATGAATAAATGAATGGATGAATGAATGAATATATGAATGGATGGATGAATGAAGGGTTGAATAAATGAATGGATGAATAAATGAATGGATGAATGAAATGAATGGATGAATAAATGAATGGATGAATGGATGGATGAATAAATGAATGGATAAATGGAAGAATAAATGAGTGGATGGATGGACATATGAATGAATGGATGGATGAATAAATGAATGAATGATTAGATGGATGGATGAATGAATGAATGAATGGATGAACAAATGAATGGATGAATAAATTAATGAATGGATGAACAAATGAATGGATGAATGAATGAATGGATGGACATATGGATGAATGATTAGATGGATGGGTGAATGAATGAATGAATGAATGAATGAATAAATAAATAAATAAACGAATGAATGAATGAATGAATGGATGGACATATGAATGAATGATTAGATGTATGGGTGAATGGATGGATGAATAAATGAATGAATGAATGAATGAATGAATGGATGGATGGATGGATGGACATATGAATGAATGATTAGATGGATGGGTGAATGAATGAATGAATGAATAAATAAATAAATAAATGAACGAATGAATGAATGAATGGATGGACATATGAATGAATGATTAGATGTATGGGTGAATGGATGGATGAATAAATGAATGAATGAATGAATGAATGAATGAATGAATGAATGAATGAATGAATGAATGAATGAATGAATGAATGAATGAATGAATGGATGGATGGATGGACATATGAATGAATGATTAGATGTATGGGTGAATGGATGGATGAATAAATGAATATAAAAAAACAATAACAGGTCTAAGCCTAGATGGCCTTACCTTTAAAACCCTGTTATAATTGTTCAAACTGATAAGAAAATCTGATGTACAAACGATATCAGAAGGTGAATGTCCTGCTCCACAAACCCTAACACCACATTTCAATTGCTTAGCAGCCAGTAAAATCTAAAAAATGGAAAAAAGCATAATAATGCTGCTGCATAACTGTAAGATCATTCTTATAGCAATGTTCACTGTTTGTAAATGTAGTATTGGGCAAGATTTAGTAGTAACTATAGTAAATCATTGACAGTTCGAGAGAATCGTTGGACATTTTAAAGTAACACTTACAATGTAAGTCTCGCGCTATGGCACGTGTTATGTTCTTGTATTTTGAAATAGTTGAGAGTTGTTAGTTAATGTGAACCGTTTTGTGATTGTTCTCTTCATAAGAGTTGTAAACGTCCATATTGATTGAAAGCTTTGGACATTTGGTTGAAGTCGGACACTTAGTCGACTACTAGCCTAAATATAGTAACATGTTGACCATGTACATAAACATTGACCTCACAATTGACTTAATGTAAATTTGCCAACCATGATTACAACAGCTCTTCACAAGTTGCTTTATTTCATCAGCCAATCGATCTCTGGTTGGCACATTACTTAACTGATACATGCATGTACTTGAGAGAACATAATTGCTCCCCTGGGGACTCCCCTGGGAGTGATGTGGATGTACTGCCTGACAGGGTTGAATTTTTGCACTAAGGTGTGAAATTGCAGAAAGATTATGCAAACTAAGGACATTGACACAACTTCATTCATTGTTTTCTAATCAATTGACTGAGCTTGCATAATTTTTTCTGCAATCCTGCACCCTGTTCGATTTTAGAGCCATGGGGTAACAAATACGGCTTCGTCCAATTTTGGCAGTCAGGACTCAGAATTGTGAGAAGTCCATACGAAAACTATCCAAATTAATCTTTAATGTGGACAGTTTGAAAAGTATGAAAATAACACCATAGGTGTTTGTATGGGATTATAGATAGATGATACAATTAACACTAAGGGTGATAAGTGTAGTCAGACAATTTATGCCTAGAATGAAAACCACAGCTCAGGACTGAATGTTCATGCATGCAGTCCTGAGCTGTGGTTTCATTCCAGGCATAAATTGTCTGACTATACACTTATCACCCTTCTTCAGTGTTAATTTAATATGTGTGCTCAGGGTGGGGGTCAGGGTGCATATCCTGTTTTAGTGTAAAAAGTGGATACTCTGGTTTTTAAAAACCACACATACCATAAATTGTTACGTCGTTCTCAAAGAGTGCCGCTGTAAGTCAGAGCATTTCACATAATTTTACTTAAGACTGACATACAGCTAGAGAGCAAGTTTCATTGCTTGATATAGTGACGGGGTATTCTAAAACTGCTTAAACACATGTCTTAAGTTGTACTTTTCTAGTTTTTACCTGTTGAATTTCTTCAGTAGTGTCGGGTTCAAAGTAAAACTGTGGAGTGCACGTGTAAGTTTTCGACCAGTTTGTAAAATGGTGGCCGGTTTTTTCCTTTTTGAAGGACGCTTAAAACTTGATCAGCTAGTGCTCCGTCACTCATATTGTAGTCCTACGTTATGCTTGAATCTATATACGTGTCATCAAGGAATAAAGTGGCGACTGTATCGAAAAATATCGTCAAAAATGAGCGCCCTCACAACCCTCGGACCTTCTGGAATGGAGGAAGAGCAGTGCATTACAACACACAGGTAGCCCCAAACATATTTTTCTTGGTGATATTTTTGTTATTTGGGTTTTCTCCTGTTTAGAAAATCATTGCTAAGAACTAAAATACAAAAATTACATGAATTTCGGTCAAATTGGCTACGAAGAATAATTCTATAATTCTGTATTACGTAAAATGAGAATATGTCGCTTGGGCTACCTGTGTATTTGCCGCAGGCTATCTGAGTTGCGTTGAGTGAAAAAATGAACAAATGAACAAATGACCGGAAATGAATGAATGAACATCAAAATTAATTGTAATACTTGTTCTCATTATCTTTCATTTCAAGAAAGTTCCATTCGATCAATTATTGAATATCTGCAATTTTGAGGTTCCGTGACGAAAGTCCGTGGGCGGAATTGCAATGACGTCAAATCGAAACAAATCTTTCTTCATTTTGCAATTTGTAGTATCAAATTATCTGTCAAAAGTAATTCGGAAGAAACTGAAAAATACAAGAAAAATTTGAGAGCAGCATTGATTTCGGCACTGATTCCGGCAATCGTTCGTGCAATTGTCGGGAGACGCTCGTGTTGTTCGTCACATCGGGAAGCCTCGGAACAAGTAAAAATATTGTTCTCAAAACTCAAAAGTGATCCGTGTGGTTTCAAAGTTGTTTCCTGGCAGTTTTACGAGTTCTTCGTCTCTTTTCCTTCGTTAAAATATGGAATATGAGTTAATAACGTAACAGTCGCATGGATTTTCTCCTGCTCAACAGATAAATCCTCTTTGAAGGCAGTTTCTTCTCGTGGGCGTATTTTTCGTGTCCGCCATTATGAATCGCCAAAATGGATCATCACAATCGTCACTAAAAACGCCACGTCTTGGCGTTGCTCCTACACCAGGACCAACAAATGCTGACTTAACTAGTATCTTTGAATGTCCAGTGTGTTTTGACTTTGTTCTTCCGCCAATTTTACAATGTTCAAGCGGACATCTTGTATGTTCAAACTGCAGACCCAAATTGACTTGTTGTCCAACCTGTCGAGGACCTTTGGGAAGTATTCGCAATTTAGCCATGGAAAAAGTGGCTAGCACGGTAACATTTCCTTGTAAATATGTCACTAGTGGATGTGAAGTGAGTTTACCGCACACAGAGAAGACAGAACACGAGGAATCATGTGAATATCGTCCTTACTCTTGCCCATGTCCAGGTGCTTCTTGTAAGTGGCAAGGTTCCTTGGAGGCTGTGATGCCTCATCTGATGCACACTCATAAGTCTATCACTACACTACAAGGTGAAGATATTGTTTTTCTTGCCACTGATATTAATCTCCCTGGTGCTGTAGACTGGGTCATGATGCAATCCTGTTTTGGTCATCATTTCATGTTAGTCTTGGAAAAGCAAAGAAAAGTTTGAAGGACATCAACAATTCTATGCTATAGTGCAGCTTATTGGAACTAGGAAACAGGCTGAGAGTTTTATTTATAGACTGGAATTGAATGGAAGTCGCCGCCGACTTGCATGGGAGGCAACACCACGAAGCATTCACGAAGGGATTGCATCTGCAATTTTGAACTCAGATTGTTTGGTATTCGATGCTAATATTGCATTTATTTATTTGCAGATAATGGAAATTTAGGAATTAATGTGACTATTTCTATGGTAAGTTAGTTGATAATATTTACAAATTTCACATATTTGTAGTCATGTAATTATGATAATTCTCTTCTATTCACACTTCATTCATCCCATTCCTATATGGCGATTACAAATAGATGTGACATAAAGAGGATTGTTTGTTGTGTGAAATATACTTTGCACAATTCTAGAGGTGACGAATTATACATGTACTGTATAAGCGAGACTTTGCGAGATTGTGAGACGGCTACCAGTATTTAAAATTTGAGCCCAAAACTTTGGACTTTTACTTATTTATTATTTTCATTGTAGTTTCTTTTGGTTTTATTTTATATTCTTGGTGTGTAGCAACATAGCTTTACCGAGTAAATAAATTGAATGACTGAAAGACATTGCCATTCCAGAAATCTGAGATAGAAAAAAATCGAGATTTTGAGATCTACTGCATGTAGATAATTTTTGCATGACTCTTAACGGCAACACACAAAGTAATGTCAGGCTCCAAAAACCAAACTTTGAAAGAGATTTCAGAGCAGACGTCATCTGTTTGAACCATCCTTGGCCAAAAACTGTGTTCTATTTAAAGTACATGTATATTATATATGGTTTTTGCAGATGCACAAAACTGGCATCATGGACTCAGACATAAGGTCTTTAGTAGTTGTCAAGACCATTCACCACCACTAATTCTGCATATAATGATAATGAGCAACTCAAATGACACTGCGACATCAATCTCATGATGCAATTTGTAGCTTTCTCTTGGCCTACTAATAATTCCAAGGCTGAAAAAGGCAGCAAGCAGACAAATTGAACGGGTCAATCAATAATGCACACTTGTATCCAATTTGCAAGTGAAAATTTATAGTCCAAAGGATTTTTATAATACAATTTGGAACAGGTGGATGGTCTTACTGGAATAAGCAGCTGCGACAGTTAAAAGGATTTACATAAAAATGTACAAAATATATATGAAATGAACTGACAAAAGTACATACATAGTTCTCTAGTTACTGTGTTCTAATGGAATCCCTTGCTGATAATCAAATATTTTACATGTACATGATTGTACATGTGTGTTGTTCTTGTCCCTCTTCATCTGTGTACATGAACAATGCCTCTTTGTGTCACATCACCCTTAGTTTCTGAATCCAATATAAACTAGTTTATTAACAGAAATTTTAGAAACTTTTTCGGCCAGATTTATAACAAGTATTAGTAGCAATAACACTTCGAATCTCTGGCTTATTTGAATGACACAGCTTTATTAGGTACCTATATTTACAGAAGTACGTGTATACAATTTGGGGATTGAAATTCAGGAATTGGTTTGATGTTACTGTAATATCTATTCAAGGAATAGTATTCTGTAATAGAATATGTTTGTTGATTCAGCGTTTGAGTCTTATTGATGATGTGATTAAGTTAAAAAAACACACAAATTGGTGTGAATAGAATGTGAGCTTGACTACAATTCAAGCATGAACATTTTGAACAGACAATGTTGGGACAACATTTAAGTAGAAGCGGTCAAACAAAGGCAAAGAGTAGACAGTAGAGTATATTAAGGATTTCCTTGTATGCAGGCATCTAGTAGATAAATCAATATTGTAGTGGCTTCATCTGTATTAAATTTGTTTAATGAACCAAGCTTTCGGCCATCGCAGCCATCTTCATAACCCTGAAGATGGCCGCGATGGCCCGAAGCTTGGTTCATTAAACAAATTTAATACAGATGAAGCCACTACAATATTGATTTGACAACAGAGTAATTCCTATCTCAGGTCTAGCCTCCTTCACAGGCAACTCGTAAGGAAAAGTAAAAAGAAATATTGGGTTTCCTGAGGAGAAAGATCCTCGGAGAGAGTCAGGGAATTTTTCACCATATATATACAGTAACCCCCACAGGAAATCTGAGTTGACTGCGGAGGAGGCTATCTCGGGCCAATGCTGTGGAATTTGCCCTCCAGCTACCTCAGGCAAATATTCCAGCATAGCCGTTCAATGGAACTACATGTGTAATGATGTACTCTGTTGTTTCAGTTGCAAGCTTTTGGTAGTTGTTGGTGTCCAAAATGCCATTCAAAGTTTCTTTTAGCAGTTGTGTTTACAACATCTCTTTATTGTTCGAATCAGCAAATATCATTAAAATATAAAGTACTTTATAAAAGTTTGTGATTTTAAATCATAAAATATATTCATCTAAAGTATATATTTTGTAAATAAATTGTTCTTTGTTAGGACATCAGTATATTATTATAATAAGCTTAAAGAAACCTAAACAATTAATAACCAGTGTGTAAAATATAATTTAAAAGATTATACAAAGTCGGATATAGAGTACATTTACATAAAGTTGCAGACACACTGAACAACGGCAGCGATAGAGCAGATTTTGTATAACTGTGAAAGATTACGGCACTGTCGTGGCATGGCATTTGTCACAGTCATTCTCGGGAACCCAGGGGTATATTCTGTCACTCGTTTCTCGCTCCCAGAAGAAATGCCCCTGGGAATGATGTCTGTTGGAACTTGTTCTGGAAGTCAAAATTCAATATGACAGCTGTCCAACAAATTAGAATATACTTGATACTGATTGATCGACCTTCTTCAATCAGAAACGAGATGAATTTTGACTTCCGGAACAAGTTCCAACAGACTTCGTTCCAGGGGTATTTCTTCTGAGAGCAAGAAACGGGTGACAGAATATACCCCTGGGTTCCAAGGATGTCTTGGAAAATATGGCCATGCACGCACTGTCAGTTTGTCACAGTCAAAGTCTACTCGTCGTACTAGCAAGTGTGCTGCAGTGATCTTGCTCAGACCTTTATTGAATGATGTACCAATATGTTCCCTTCTATTCAGCTTGTACACTAGATAACACAACACAATCCTAGTCTAAATGAAACTGGAATTACTGTAAGGTACATGTATATGGAACGATGTGACAATCAACATGATTATAATTATTATATTTGCCATATAATAATCTTCCTTATTATAAAATTTGTACCAATTGGAACTTCTCCATATACATGTACAAATGTAACTTGCAGATGCTCCTAGAATACAAATACTAAAAGCATGCAATACTTTGCACTATTTAGTGCTATTTTAAATAGTACTAATTAAACAATAGAATTAGCATAATTTAGCACTATTTAGTACTATTTAGAGTGATTCCAATAAACCTGGGCATTAGAGTGGTTTTTCATTAACCCGTGAAACAAAGTGTACTAATTAGAGTGTAATGGTCAGATAAACACAATAGAAAACAAAAGAATTAGAGTGAAGTAGTGCTAAATACGCTAAAGTGTATTTCACGGGTTTATGAAAACCACTCTACTAACTACACCATTACACATTGTTAGACACTCACTCTTTGTTTTCATTTGTTCCTTTACATCTAATAAACAAACTGTGATCACTGTATTCACAACAGAACTA
>JAUJYZ010001349.1:0-10000 GCA_033675265.1 Actinostola sp. cb2023
GACTGTTATGTAGTAGATGGTGGTGGTACTGCGAATTGACAGAATAGAGCTCTATCAAATCTTTATCACTGGAATACTCCGTATATAACTCCACACAGTCACGCACAGAGGCTATAGTATATAATTACTTACAAACATGCTGGGTCACGTGACTGATCACGAGTTGACCTCGTGCTGCATGAGTACAATGTATTGAAATGAAAAATGAGTTATCATTATTGTTCAATGTTCGTAAAGTACTATGTACTATGTACTATGTACTATTATTATTACAGAACTATGTTCTTTTAGTTGACTATACTTGATCCAGACACAACCAAATAAACGACCAACCAACCAACAACCAAATAAACGACCGACCAACCAACAACCAAATAAACGACCAACCAAATAAACGACCTACCAACCAACAACCAAATAAACGACCAACCAACCGACCAACCAACAACCAAATAAACGACCGACCAACCAACCAACCAACCAAATAAACGACCAACCGACCAACCAACAACCAAATAAACGACCGACCAACCAACTGACCAACCAAATAAACGACCAACCAAATAAACGACCGACCAACCAACCAACAACCAAATAAACGACCAACCAACCAACCGACCAACCAAATAAACGACCAACCAACCAACCAACAACCAAATAAACGACCAACCAACCAATCAACAACCAAATAAACGACCAACCAAATAAACGACCAACCAACCAACCGACCAACCAAATAAACGACCAACCAACCAACCAACAACCAAATAAACGACCAACCAACCAACCAACAACCAAATAAACGACCAACCAACCAACCAACAACCAAATAAACGACCGACCAACCAACCAACAACCAAATAAACGACCGACCAACCAACCAACAACCAAATAAACGACCGACCAACCAACCAACAACCAAATAAACGACCGACCAACCAACCAACCAACAACTTGGTTAAAAAATGGTTAGGTATGTGCGGCGAGATGTTCAGACCTGGACCCTGTTTTTGGAATTTGTCACTCGAAAACCTGGATTTACGAATTTCCCAAATAAAAAAAAAACTGGATTTACGAATTTTTATTGACGATCTGATACGATGCATTCGTCAGGATATTTTGCCAGACTAATACTCTAACACCTTTACGTCTGACTGACGCCATTATTATTGTTCATGCGGAGTTTTACTGAAACGCCGATACCACATTATGCAAATTATTAAAAATTAATAAATGTTTTTTAGGCTATAACCTGGATTAATGATTTTTATGCGTTCATTCAGTACCTGGATTATAGAGAATAAAATGGCCCAAAACCTGGACCCTGTACCGCCGCACAGGGGTCTTCCTTTGGCCAAGTGGTAGGGGTGATCGGCGGTCGGTTTTGAAAACGACCCCTAAAAGTTACGCATAAATTAAAAGAGCTGTTGAAGCCATGTTCATTTCGACCCCATATATGGCGAAAAAGTGATTGTGCTGATATCGTTAATCAGCGACTGGACAACATCTTTCTTCTGTTCTTTCATGTAACAATTTACCCTAAAAGGTACGGAGTGATGTTAATTACGTAATTACGTAACTGACTTTTGAGTCGGAACCGGTATACACAGGAAATATTTTCAACCCTAAAAGAACCGCCGATCACCCCTACCACTTGGACAAAGGGAGTGCTCCCCCCCCCCTCCCCCCCACGGATTGCATGCACTATTGCGCCCGCTCTACCACAGGAGTCCCATAAAAAGATGCGCGCATACAATATCTTGTTTTATTACAAGTAGACTTAGGACCAATGGTTGGGCTGCCTGTGTAACTACCTGTAACAATGGTTGGGCTGCCTGTGTAACTACCTGTAACAATGGTTGGGCTGCCTGTGTAACTACCTGTAACAATGGTTGGGCTGCCTGTGTAACTACCTGTAACAATGGTTGGGCTGCCTGTGTAACTACCTGTAACAATGGTTGGGCTGCCTGTGGTGTAGAATATTTACGAATGAAAGATTAAGAACCTGTATTAGCAAACAGGTTTTTGCGCACCCATAGAAAGTTCCTCTCGATCAAATTTCTCAGCTGGTTGTTTGACACATGACGTAAGTAGAGACAGGCAAGCAGACAGCAGCAAAATGGCGCCAGCGGTGTAGAAAGCAGGATGGTACGACCCACTTACATCAGCCATATAACCTGTTGGAGAAAGGAACATATTCTCAGTACCTACAATACAAATGAATATACAATGAGATATGGATGGGCGAAATAGATCTGTTGTCCACGAGAGTGGACAGCGGTATTTTCATGCGTATGAGGTAGAGCACCATGTCATGCTGGAAGTGGGAGGGTGGGTAGCCGACCAACACTCTAGAAGTCGTTGGAACAAGTGAGCACAAAGGAAGAAGAGCTGGAAATATATTCAAGCGACAGTTTACAATAACTTACAAATTTCTCGCGCGCTGATTGGTTAATTTTCATCATCAATAAGAAGACAGACAGATAAAAACAAAATGGCGCGTACAAAGCTGAATATCGATGGAGAAAATATTCCTCAATGGACGATTTTCCTTCGTTCCAAGTATTGATTTCTTGAGGAAATTTCAGATGAAAAACTATGCTTGTCACTGGAAGAAGTTGAGTCCGAACAGAAAGTAAATGATAGCGTTCGCTTTGCGACACTAAATGACTACGAACTGCACGAAATAGTCAAGAAATTCGTAAGATCGAGAAATACAATATGGTGTGTAAACATGTTTGAATAATTTTTGTTATTGTCGGCTGTCGCCTCGTGGATCCACACTACTTCAGTGACAATGTTATGACGAAATTTAAGGTCAATAAGAGGACAGACGCATAAAAAAGTGATGTCAATTTGTTAAACTGACGTAACTGATTTTTCTCTTCACTGCGTGCATCAATCACTTCGTTCCGGCTATGTTCTAAGGATCTCTAAACCGTTTGCAGTTCTAGCCTGGATTCAGTGATGAATCCATATCTCTATATAGAGGTGTCGAATCATTCCCCGCCAAAAGTCAATCTCGTTAAATTTCGGTCAAATTTCGCGGGTCTCGATGTCTCGTTTATTCGCAAAAAGCCGTCTCAACTAGAGTCTCGAATTTTGAAATCAAAGGAAATCGGTGAGAAAACGTCTCGGGCTCGCAAAAAAATAATATTGTCTCGGAGTCTCGCAAAGTCTCGCCTTGCCGGACCATACGATACCTCTTTGAATTATTGTGTTTATTTTGAAAATTAGCGATTCAGTAGTCTTACAGTGTTTGTATGTAAGGTTCTTACACTGAAATCATGTGGCGAGAATCTTACCAGCGACTACAGGACCAACAAAGACGGGGACGACGTTGAAAGAGATGAACAATCCAAAACCCATGCCAGCATAACACTTGGTCATTATGCAGTACAATGGTGTTGTATATAAGCCTTCACCGATACCAAATGACACAGAATACAATACAAGAAGAGTCAAGTTCGTGGCGAAAGGCAGTAAACAGTCAGTCGCTGCAAAAAAAAGAGCTCCGCATTGAAAGATACGCAGAAGCGGGACCCTTCCAGTGTTGCATAACAGTCCTGTCAATAGCCTGCAAACTATCGAGGAGAAACCCATTGCAAAGTACATCCACGATGAACGATGACCAGGTATTCCAAGTTCTTCGGCATATTTTACCTGGAAAAAGAAAATACCATTTTGTACTTTAATCACGCGTTCGACCCCACAATCAGTGCATGTGTTTATCTATAGGTTCTTCACATCTGGAGTGAATTTCAGCTCATTTGAAACATTTTGGGTATTTTTTTAACCCTATGTATACTGTGACAAGGTAGGAATCAAAGCCCAGAAAAACGAATTCAAAGGGCCACAAATTCAACCGTTTATTTCTCCCAAAAAAAATTATATTTCAAAAAATACTACGAGAGCGCGTGCTCGTGCCAGTGTTCAGTTCTATCGCGCGGTAAACATCTGGAATGCTAATGTAGTCATTTCCAGCGTTGCGATCGTGCGCCGAGTACCACGCTTCCAAGAAAAGCCTCCTGTTATTGATATTTCTCAGTATTGTTTTTGATTAGTGCTATTAATTTAGTACTATAAAGCTAATTCAGAAACGTTGTCGGCGATCGACTTCAAGCCTACGCGACTAGACTGAAAAGGAGTATGGGTAACAATTGAATGAGTCTATAAATACACTGCATGTCAAAAAGGAACGTCTCTCACGGAATATGAATCATATCTGCTTCTGTTTCCTTGTTTTAAAACGCGTAGGCATACATTTACAGATTCACCTGCCATTGTCACCAAATACCAAAAGCATGCAAGTGAATGATCATATCTACCCATACTCCCTTTCGGTCTAGTCGCGTAGGCTTGAAGTCGATCGCCGACAACGTTTTCTGAATTAGCTGTATATATAGACCGAATGCAATAATGGCTTCCAATTTCAATTGCCATTGTTCTGGACTGACTAACCTCGTGTTCATGTGGAAACACAAAAGCATTTTCACCTGAATGAGAGGCTAGTCAGTCTAGAACAATGGCAATTGAAATTGGACGCCATTATTGCATTCGGTCTATAGCATGGTGCAAAGCGACGTAGCACGGTTTTAGGCTTCGGCCACACTACTCCGTTTTCGTTTGAAAACGTATCGTTTTTATACTGTTCTATATCCTCAAGGGAATCGAAAACAATCAGCTCATTACCAGAAACAATAGGAATTGCATGTGAATTGCAAAGCAACACAACTTACCAAATGTACTAATGGCATTAAGTGACCACAAGCTGCGATTGACATTGTCAGTGACAGAATCATAAACACGGGATCTTTAAACAATGACAAGTCCAACGAGCGTAGACTACTACAGCATTCTTTATTGGAGGGCACGATAGGTTTTGAGTCAGATTCTTCGTTGATTAGACCAGGTTTCGTCGACCTTCTCGTAATGCTGCACGCCAGAATACAGGGCACCACATTGATAGCAGCCAACACCATCAACGTTTTCCTCCAATCAAGATGTTCCAAAAGTGCTTGTGTAACAGGGCTCATAAGAAGAACACCAGACCCAGGCCCCACTGACACTATGGCCGTTGCAAGAGATTGATGTTTATCAAAGTATAAAGGAACGATGTGAAAACCTGCCATATAAGCCATTGCGTTAGAAAATCCCACCACACATCCATACGTGACGTAGAGAACGTAGAGATTTGGAGCAAAGGCCGATCCCAGAAGACCTAGTGCGCATGTCAGTGCAGCACACACCATGACTACCCGGCTTCCATAGCGAAGGCACAGCTTTGCTGCCACAACGCAGAGAAAGGTGAAGAAAGCCATCGCTAATGATGCCACCATAGCTAGTGTCAGAAGAGAATAACAAAACTGGAGTTGTATTAATGTATTTTCTCTTTGAAATTCTTTAATTTATATATTATCTACATAATTATAATATTATTATTTATACACCGACGTAGTTTATATTGACATACATTTGTTACTGCGATTATTTACGGTGCTCAACTTTCCTTGAAATAGCGTGTTAGGTATCACATCTACATGTATACTTCATTATGGCTGCGTTTTCAGCGCGTGGTACGTTGTACCTTGTAGTGGTTCGAGTCCTGCCAAGGCACAAGTTTTCTCTTTGAAATTCTTTCATTGTCTATATACCCTGGCGTAGTTTATACACCTATTCCAAATATCGTTGTCCGGGCCGAAAGCAACAAGCAACAAGCTGACGACCGCAAAGGACTTTGGGAATCTCCTAATTAATTAATTTATCCGTGGTATTTGAGAAGTTATCCCTACGAGCGTTGAATAGCAATCATTTGGAACTATTCGGCAATTTGAAAATGCATGTTGTCAAAATGTCTACAGATGAATAAATGAATAAGGAGAAAGTCCCAAAGTCCTTTGCGGTCGTCAGCTTGTTGCTTGTTGCTTTCGGCCCGGACAACGATTTTTGGAATAGGTGTATATTTCATATACGGAAAGCTGCAAGCCATGTATGTATCTCAAGGCTGTAGTATATTGTGCCTCATTCTATAAATGTGTTAGGAAGTGCTTATTTGTAGAACTTACCATAGTATTAGTAAACAATTATATATGTATCGGGACGATCTAATCAAGTGAGTACATCTAATGCCACACCCTGTAAACACTCGAATGTGAAACTAGACAAACACTTGAACGTGAGAGTTGTCACAATGAGCGAGATAATTCTCACAGGACCGTCAAGTATAAATAGGGTGCCAGTTGGATGTGCTAGTTAATAATAATAATAATAATAATAAATAACATTTATATAGCGCCTAGTTAGAGAGAGATCGGGATCGGTACCCGGTTTCTCCACCAATACGCACTTCCTAACAAATGATTCAGAAGATGTTAATTTTAATTTTAATCAAATGTTTAATTAAAATTAATGAAAATTCTAATGAAAATTAATGAACATTTTAATTAAAATAATATCTAATTAAAATTATTGAAAATTTTATTTAAAATAATTAACTAAAATTCAATTAAAATAAATTAAAATTACCTGTTTTCGCTTTCCCAGCACGGAATTCATCCAGTATCCTCGGAAACAAGATCCCAAAAATGTACAGACATCCCAGAATGACACTGGTGGCCAAAGAAGAACAAAAACAAACAAACCAGGAGACTTTGCCGTCAAATTGGTAGCTTCTTTCGGTTTCAGATTCTCCAATTTGTACGCATTCAGTCAGTCCTGAGAAAGGACTGTTAATGGACCCTTTGTAGGAAGTAACGGAAATTACATATGTGATCAGCCAAACAATTATCTAAAATAAATAAATAAATCTTATGTTTTGGTTTTGGTTTTCGGGATTTTTTATTTTGTTATTATATTATTATTATTATTATTATTATTATTATTATTATTATTATTATTATTATTATTATTATTATTATTATTATTATTATTATTATTATTATTATTATTATTATTATTATTATTATTATTATTATTTATTATTATTATTATTATTATTATTATTATTATTATTATTATTATTATTATTATTATTATTATTATTATTATTATTATTATTATTATTATTATTATTATTATTATTATTATTATTATTATTATTATTATTATTATTATTATTATTATTATTATTATTATTATTATTATTATTATTATTATTATTATTATTATTATTATTATTATTATTATTATTATTATTATTATTATTATTATTATTATTATTATTATTATTATTATTATTATTATTATTATT
This sequence comes from Actinostola sp. cb2023, assembly GCA_033675265.1. Classification (NCBI taxonomy): domain Eukaryota; kingdom Metazoa; phylum Cnidaria; class Anthozoa; order Actiniaria; family Actinostolidae; genus Actinostola; species Actinostola sp. cb2023. The sequence continues at coordinate 7,250 of JAUJYZ010001349.1, forward strand.
ATTATTATTATTATTATTATTATTATTATTATTATTATTATTATTATTATTATTATTATTATTATTATTATTATTATTATTATTATTATTATTATTATTATTATTATTATTATTATTATTATTATTATTATTATTATTATTATTATTATTATTATTATTATTATTATTATTATTATTATTATTATTATTATTATTATTATTATTATTATTATTATTATTATTATTATTATTATTATTATTATTATTATTATTATTATTATTATTATTATTATTATTATTATTATTATTATTATTATTATGATGATGATGATGATGATGATGATGATGATGATGATGATGATGATGATGATGATGATGATGATGATGATGATGATGATGATGATGATGATGATGATGATGATGATGATGATGATGATGATGATGATGATGATGATGATGATGATGATGATGATGATGATGATGATGATGATGATGATGATGATGATGATGATGATGATGATGATGATGATGATGATGATGATGATGATGATGATGATGATGATGATGATGATGATGATGATGATGATGATGATGATGATGATGATGATGATGATGATGATGATGATGATGATGATGATGATGATGATGATGATGATGATGATGATGATGATGATGATGATGATGATGATGATGATGATGATGATGATGATGATGATGATGATGATGATGATGATGATGATGATGATGATGATGATGATGATGATGATGATGATGATGATGATGATGATGATGATGATGATGATGATGATGATGATGATGATGATGATGATGATGATGATGATGATGATGATGATGATGATGATGATGATGATGATGATGATGATGATGATGATGATGATGATGATGATGATGATGATGATGATGATGATGATGATGATGATGATGATGATGATGATGATGATGATGATGATGATGATGATGATGATGATGATGATGATGATGATGATGATGATGATGATGATGATGATGATGATGATGATGATGATGATGATGATGATGATGATGATGATGATGATGATGATGATGATGATGATGATGATGATGATGATGATGATGATGATGATGATGATGATGATGATGATGATGATGATGATGATGATGATGATGATTATGATTATGATTATGATTATGATTATGATTATGATTATGATTATGATTATGATTATGATTATGATTATGATTATGATTATGATTATGATTATGATTATGATTATGATTATGATTATGATTATGATTATGATTATGATTATGATTATGATTATGATTATGATTATGATTATGATTATGATTATGATTATGATTATGATTATGATTATTATTATATTATTATTATTATTATTATTATTATTATTATTATTATTATTATTATTATTATTATTATTATTATTAGAGTGCAATTTAGAAAAGCTTGAAAACTAAGTAACTAACAAGACGCTCAATGAGCGTTCACTCGGGCATTGTGAAAAGGAAAATGTCAGTTGTTCGAGGAAGTACTTGAAAATGAATGCCAGTTGGTTGAAGAACAAGGACAATATCAGCTGCGCGAGGAGAGACCTGACAATGACTGACAGTTGCGTGACGAGGGAGACTATGTATATACATGTATGTGTCGAGTTCATTTGATTTGCCTTTGAGTTCATTTGATTACCTTTTGACTTTGAGTTCAATTGATTTGATTTTGATGAGTTTGTGTAAAGGCCCCCTCTCTAGCTTCAGATCCCGAAACGTCGAGTTTGGAATCGAGTTCGGGTTCGAGTTACGGTTCGAACGTCGAATAAAACAAGGACATCTTCTTCAATACAATATCATTTCTCTGACGTCATGACAATCAGTGACAGTTGAGTGACGAGGGAGACTATTAGTCCGGTGAGTACGAACATGATACGTCTTGAGGTTGCATAGGTCAGATGGTTCCGATAACGGCCTCGCGTTTGTTTAAAAAAAAAAATATTTTAAGCGAGCTTCTAGTCCTTTTACCACTTCTAGTCATTGAACGATGAACTAGAATCCTGACCTTTTAATAGCTTGAAGATCTACAGCTGCTTTCAAAACTAAGATTCATAATCTACTTGAGTCCTGTGTCTCCTTTATCTTTTCAAATCTGCGGAGTAATCTTGAAACTCCGGATACGATTAAATACGTCGCATACTCGTCATTTTGAAGCCGAACAAAACTACTACTACTACTACTACTACCGAAATCCGCATTTTCTAACTCGGGCGGCCTGCGGCCTGGGCCCGAGTAATTAGTACTAAATAGCACTAATGAAACAATAGAAAACAATAGAAATAGCACTATTTAGTACTATGTAAGGGTTAGAGAATAACGCGAGTGCTTTATGGGATTTAGAGCTCCGAGCAGCAGATAGAAGGCCACGAGGCGCGTAGCGCCGCCGAGTGGCCCTTCTATCAATGCGAGGCGCTCTAAATTCCATAAAGCACGAGTGTTTATTCTCTAACCGTTTTAGAATATAGTCATACTCACGAGAGTATTCTTTGGCTGCATGTCTGTTGCTTTCCCAAAGGAATACTGATTTCAAATGCACATACGCTTATGCAAATCTGTTCAGTTGTGTGTGACTTCAGTGGAGTGAAGATGAATATCCGAAGCTTGAGGCTTTTAAATACGAAGCTTGCAACGCTAGAAAATACCGATATTTGTTGTGGAAATGAAGAGCAGAAATCTCAAAGTTTTTTCAAACCAGTTAGAACG
>JAUJYZ010001349.1:15000-25000 GCA_033675265.1 Actinostola sp. cb2023
AATAATAATAATAATAATAATAATAATAATAATAATAATAATAATAATAATAATAATAATAATAATAATAATAATAATAATAATAATAATAAATAATAATAATAATAATAATAATAATAATAATAATAATAATAATAATAATAATAATAATAATAATAATAATAATAATAATAATAATAATAATAATAATAATAATAATAATAATAATAATAATAATAATAATAATAATAATAATAATAATAATAATAATAATAATAATAATAATAATAATAATAATAATAATAATAATAATAATAATAATAATAATAATAATAATAATAATAATAATAATAATAATAATAATAATAATAATAATAATAATAATAATAATAATAATAATAATAATAATAATAATAATAATAATAATAATAATAATAATAATAATAATAATAATAATAATAATAATAATAATAATAATAATAATAATTAATAAGAAAAGGTTTCGTAAAACATTTTATAGGAAAAATGAGTGATACAATCTGGACGTTTCGACGACCACATGTCATCATTATCAACAGAGAATGAAGTAATCTTACAGTAACTTAATAACGAATGTACATAATATTTTAAGAAGAACAAGGAAAAAGAACAATGGAAAAAAGTCCTATGAGAAAAGTTTCGCCTTAATGGAGTCTGATTGGACATTAAGTGTTGGTTTGGCAACTTAATAAATAACATTTCGTAAATTAAACAATCCAACTTGTCCTTGCGTCCCCGCTTGCGTCGCTTGAGATTGGTGAATTATGCTGAGTTAAGTCACTCGTGTCCTTCCCGCTTTATATTGTGTTAATCACAAAGATGTTTGCTAATGACTGAAGATCTTTTATGTTCTTCGATTCTTTGGTGGAGGTGTCGCCGACTATAACCAACATAGCCTGCATCGCACAGGCCACATTCAAATATTTGTAAACAACACTCTGTTGGTTGATGATGGGTGGTTTTTCCTCCTTTAAGCTGCTTTCGATCTTTTTACTGGTGAAGATGGGCTGGAGGTCTTGATGAATCTTGTAGTCTTTTAATTGTCTTCGGACGTGACTGAGAGGACTTTTGATCTTTCTAAGGTAGAACAATTCGGATTGTTTTTCCTTCCCCTTGACTGCATGATATATATTTTGATTGATCAATTGTTTTAGAGTTCAAGAACTGTGAGATGGTGTGGTCAATCAGAGGTTGCGCCGGTATTCAAGACGCAACGGAAAACAGTTTTTAGACGGTCGCATAAATCTGAAAATGAAATACTGATATTGTAGTGATGAATAAGTCTGACTACCTACAACTGGTGGCCGAGGCGTCAATCAACAATACGAATAAGTTCAGAGTTTGTAGCCAAGAAACGCCAAAATCAAGATGCTGACCACCTAAATACTACCACCCTCTCTTGGCAAAGGAAAAATGCCTGGATTCCATTGTCCGAAAGATCTTACCAAAGAACATCGCAGATAAAATACCGTTTTTATCGCAGATAAGATACCGTCTGCCACAAGTGCGGATAGACTGGCCCACCTATATACGGGCTACCGAAATTGCTCAAAAAAACAGCTAGTGATGCGATCAATACTCTCTGCCACCAACACCTACAACTACAAACTCGCAAAATGGTTAGAAGACAAATTGAAGCCTCTGTCTGTTAATCAGCATACCATAGACCGAATGCAATAATGGCGGAATCAGTAAATCTCATTTATTGTGTAGTTAGTGATATGATTATAATAACAAAAAGAAACCTACAAGAATTTAGAGCGATTCTACAAAAACGTAAAAAGTTATAGCGAATTGAAATCACAAAGATTTGTATGGGAAATTGAGTTTTAGACTGACTAGCCTCGTTTCCATGCAATTGCTAGGATTCAAATGGTTATAACTTTACGATGGTTTTATTTAAATTGATGGGCTTTTGTTGTATTACTAGACTATGTATGGTCTTTCAAAAAATGATATTACATTTATTAAATTCGTATTTTTTCTCAGTTTATGCAAATTATTCCGCTATAAAAATCGACGAGGGAGATATATTGGTACTTACTGTATCCTCTTTGTTCACGAATGTCCCGCTAGATGAAGCCATACAAATGTTGGTGGATAAAGGCCTTTAACAACAATTGGTTGAATTGAACTCATGCCATAAATATTACCCAAATCCGACCTTGCTGATCGACTGAGAATCGCAACGAAAGATCAGTTATTCCAATTTAATGGTACCCTATATAAACAGGTAGATAGGGTCGCGATGGGGTCCCCTCTTGGCCCACTTATAGCCAACACATTTATGTGTTCCGTTGAAGAGGAACACCAAGGAAAAATGCCTGACTTTTATAGGCGGCTACGTTGACGACACCCTAACTACGGTACCTAACATCGGCACAGTCGTTCCTTCAAACTCTTAATCAGGTTCATCGTGCCATCCAGTTCACGCTTGAATTTCCCACCAACAACGTATTGCCTTTTTGGGGTATGAAAATATTCAAGAATGGCCGTCGACTTGAAACTAGTACCTACGTGAAATTAAACCCACCGACACTGGTTTGTTGACGCACTATCACAGCCATATTGATGGGAGATATAAAAGATCTCTCTTAAGAATTATGCTTCACCGTGCGTACCACATATCGTCGTCATGGATTTCATTTTCAGATGAATGCGACCGTCTAAAAACTGTTTTCTTGCGTCTTGAATATCCGCAACCTCTGATTGACCACACCATCTCACAGTTCCTGAACTCTAAAACAATTGGCCAATCAAAACATGTATCATGCAGTCAAGCGGAAGGAAAAACAATCCGAATTGTTCTACCTTATAAAGATCTAAAGTCCTCTCAGTCACGTCCGAAGACAACTCAAAGACTACAAGATTCATCAAGACCTCCAGCCCATCTTCACCAGTATATTGTATATGTGTCGCAGGGCTCCTTTTGATATCAGAAGCTACTAGCCACTGACTGGACTACCCTGCTGTTTTATTTGAGTTTAAATAAAGGTTAATTAAAAAATTAAAAAAAGATCGAATTCGAAAGCAGCCTAAAGTTAAAGGAGGAAATACCACCCATCATCAACCAACTGTGTTATTTACAAATATGAATGTGGCCTGTGCGTTGCAGGCTATGTTGGTTATAGTCGGCGACACCTCCACCAAAGAATCGAAGAACTGAACATAAAAGATTTTCGTCAGTGATCAGCAAACATCTTTGTGATAAACACTTTCCATTGTTCTTCTTAGATTATTATGTACTGTACGGCAAATTATTCTTTAAGTTACTGTAAAAATACTACTCTCACTGTTGATGATGATGACTGACATGCGGTCGTCGAAACGTCCAGTTTATGTCACTAGTTTTTCTTCTAAAATAATAATAATAATAACTTTATTAAGGTGACTTAACGAAATCTTAATACAAAACTTTACAGTGTCTTTGTTACTGCTTGTTCAGTCTGGCCGTCTGGCTGAGTTACGTTATTTCTAAGTTCAGATGATATCCCCTCGCCCCACTTTTGGTCACTCTTTTATCGCTTGTAATTAGATAAAAACGTTGAGCTTGGGCTACTAGAACACTGAGCACAACGTACCGATATACCTACCGAGTTTTCACGGACTCTGCTCGACATCGGTCTTCAACGGTTGTATCTTTAGTGGTTTCGATGGCAGAAAATGTTACCGAACGATTACGTAATGTATACTTCATGATGTACACTTCACGATGGAGTAGTGGAGGCTCTACTATCAAGGGTTTATACAGACCAATCTCCCAGCAAGAGTGTCATCAAGCACAAGTCTATGCAGCCCACACAAAAAGAAAATAAACTGCGCAAATTATGAAAGGCGACCATGCACAGCCTCAGTTATCATATAAACAATAGCAAAGATTAAATCCTTACGCAAACTTGTATAGTCCGAATACAATGGCGGACTGACTGACTGACTAGCCTTTTCACCTGTATGAGAGGCTAGTCAGTCCAGAACAATGGCAATTGAAATTGGACGTTATTATTGCATTCGGTCCGTATTGTCTCTGAATCCTGACACACAACATTTGCATCGTGATGTTGAGTAATATTTATCACAAAATCATAATCGAAATGAATAATTCACGCGGGTAGCTAGAGTATGGTTTTTGAACTCCTTAGGTCTGGGATAGGGTATCGTTTTTGCACTTTTGGTCTGGGATAGGGTGCATGCCTTTTTGGTCTGGGATAGGGATTCACAATAGCGTAACGCGTCCAACCGCGTTAAGTAATCCCGATAGTCTGTAAACAACTTATAGTTCACCAAATAAACAACCGCAGAAACAACGTTTACTGAAACGTATTGTTTAATTCCGTATTCAGATGAGGTCTGGGATAGGGTATAGAATTTTGAGCTGAAGTTTGGGACAGGGTGTGGAAATTCGCATTTTTAGGTTTGGAATCATAGGGTCAGGGTTTTGAGGTGTCCGCTGCACACCCCTACCCGAAAATTCCCAGAGTACCTCCCCTCCCGGGGAATTTTCTTTCTGCTGGAACTCGGTCCCATTTCCTTACTCGTTTGGAACTGTGCCGAGTCAGATACCGTAAACTGCCGCTTATAAGCCCCCCCCCCCGTTTATAAGCCCCCCCCGGTTATAGGCCCATACTGTCTTTCAACAGGAGCCCATACTTATGGATGGCCTCCTGCTTTATGAACAAACTCAAAAAAATCCCGGTTATAAGCCACCCCGAATATAATACCCCTCTACGTCTCCTTGTTTCCTAATATAAACATTTTCACATGCAGAACACGGTGTAACTTCAAATTGAAAATCAGGTTAGAGTTTGACCAGTAGATTGAAAACGTATTTTGATACTGCTATACCGTCTCTGAACTTATCACATTCTAAATCTTTATATCATCTTATTTCGAAACGTTTTGTTATTCCGGTTATAAGCCTCCCCGGATATAAGCCCCCCCCCCCCCCCCCCCCCCCGTTTATAAGCCTACAAGCGGCAGTTTACGGTATGGACACAATGGGCTACCTGTGTGCTCAAATTCAGCGTATAACTTTAAAACACACAGCGAATACTTACTTGATTCAATTTGTTCTAGAATACATGGTGGATCTGTGAACTCAATGAAACGTTTTAAAAGTCTGTGCCATTTTAATAAACTTAATGGAAGTACCACAGGTAGCCCAAGGTATCTATGCAATGAGAGGCTTGTTATCGAGCTGTATATAAGGCTTTGTATGGGACCTTAGGCTCTGGTCGATAACTCCGTAAATAATAAAGCCAATAAACTCTAACCTTCCTGTAATATTGTTTGTGTCGTTGTTGATCTCTGGTAGCGATTTCGGGTCATCCCAGCGATTTTTAGCTGAGCTCTCTAAAATCGCCGGAACATTACAGGAAGGTTAGAGTTTATTGGCTGTATTATTTACGGAGTTATCGACCAGAGCCTAAGGTCCCATACAAAGCCTTATATACAGCTCGATAACAAGCCTCTCATAGATACCTTGGGCTACCTGTGGAAGTACGAAGACTGATGAAAACCACACATCGAACGATCGATTGCTCTTATCATCCACTTTTGACTTGGGATTTTGGTTTCTGTCTAAACCCAGAACAGTGAGTTGAATTGGAGTCAGAATTCCTTTGACAGCACGCTTTCATGAAGTCAATAACGTCCTTGCATCTGGTCTCTTGGTAGTGATGTTCTGAAGACGAAAATCAGCAGTAATAAAAGTTTATTTATATTCGTACCTACGAGTGTACCTAAGACTGTGCATAAAACAAGGCAGCGTAAACTCTGCCAATAACCAACCTTGCAAGCATTTCTGTATAGCACAAGCTTCCTTGCTACATGCTTCAGTCTTTCTACTGGCCATAAAATGTAGATGTTCGAGCCCTTCAAAACCGTGTTGTGGTTTTTCGTTCATTCGTCCGCCATGTTGAATTTGATTTGGCCCCAGTCTCATTGTCCGAGATGGTGTTGCACTAAAAGGATCATGGGAAATTTTATCAAGTTCCGTAGTTGCCCAGAATGCTTCATGATTCTGCGCGTGCAAGCGAGGTCAGGGATAAAAAATATTTAGAATTGATCGTGTATTGAGGAAAATATGACTACTGTAACGAATCAAGAACAGAAAAATTGTTTTTTCTTTGCTTGAGAATTTGCATCTATCTTTGTGATTCTTCTTACGCACTTTTAATTTAAAAGTCTAAGTTTTTTACTGAATTTCTTCATTCTCTCTTAATATTTTCGATCTATTTTTATCCCTGACCTCGCTTGCACGCGCAGAATCATGAAGCATTCTGGGCAACTACGGAAAGGTCCAATTTTTCTTTCCTTCATTTTTGTTTTTGTTCTTTCTTTAATTTTAATTTTAATTTTTTGTCCTTTCCTTCCTTCGTTATCAGTCAAAGTTCTGATGGGCTTCCTGTGGTAAAGCTCGCGCATATATTTATTTTGGGCTCCCTGTGGTATTCGCACGGAATCGCCTAATTTTACGTCAAATGTAGGCGATTCTGCGCGTGGTACCACAAGGAGCCCGCCCAATATAATTATTATTCCAGGAACTGCACTACCACAGGAAACCAATAAAAGATGCTATGTTATTTTTACAACAGCCACAAAAGAAACGTTTGGGCTGCCTGTGGCAAAAGCGCGCGCAGTTTCCCTCAGAGCGCGCGCAACAGTTACACGTCATAATTGACCAGAGATTGTGTGCGCATTTCTACTCGTACGGTTTACACTAGTGACTTGAAATTCTATAGTGCGTTTGTTTCTATTGTAAAAATGAGAGAAGACGATAAGGTGGATCCGTTAGAAGTTCAACTGGAGGCACAGCAAGAGCTTGCGGCACTCCAACGTCAGTATCGATGTTTACGCAACGACAAGAGGACTTACACGACCGAAGCCGAAAACATCATTCGACGCCAAAAAGCTGCGATTGAAGTATTGCTCCAAGAAAAAAAAGACTTGGTGACACTCAGCAATGTCGCCGGCCGACTTTGGAACCAATGCTTTGACGAGAACAACTTAAACGAGATAAACAATTTGCTGGACAGAGAGCAGGTTATCCACGAGGAAATCAAGAAGGAGAAAGTACTGATTTCCGAAGTTGATCAAGCGGAGAAGGCCCTGGAGGAGAAAATCATCGAGCAGCGCAAGACGATGAAGGGAAGCAAGGATGTGAGTCACACTAAGTACGTTGCAATTCAGAAGCAAATTCGAGTGTTGAAGAATCGTTTGGATAACATGAGCAAGAAGTTTAACTCTGCGATGGCTGGAAATCAGAAACTGCGCGAAAAGATCGACCATGTGAATGGCCAAAAAGCACGATTCAAGGAGTTGTACCAGCGCTTGGAAAACAGTCTGGTCGAAGTCAAGTCAGAAATCGAAAAAGTCTCCGAAACTGCAACCGCTCATTTTAACGCCAGAGACGAGGCCCAGCATCGCATGGCTTCGCTGCGGGAACGTGGAGAAAGAGATTTCGCCATGTTTAGCAATGAAATTAAGGACGTCATGAGAGCCATTGAACACGACCGCAAACTGCGCGAGTTCATGAATACGAAAGCAGAAGACAGGGCAAGCATCCTTGAAGAAGAAACCATGACGAGAGAGCTGCGCAAACTCAGTATGCACTTGGAGGGCCTGAAGCTGGAAGCGAACAAATTCGAGGAAATATTTGAGAAGATCAAAGAAGCTACTGGTATCTATGATACAGATATACTGGTTTCCTCGTTCATTGAAAACGAAGACACCAACTTCGCGCTGTTTAACTATGTGAACGCGATGAACACTGAGATTGAAAGTTTGCAAGAGTACATTCAGTTCTTGAAAGGCGAAATTGAGCAGACAAAGAACGAGGGGGTCCAGAACGACGTGCGCCGAAAAGAGATTTTGCAAGAACTCGAACAGCAGCTCGCAAGCGTGATGACGCAGTGGGATATGTTGAACAAACAGACCAAAGCTGACCGATGCATTCTGGAAACGGTCAAGCCCAAAATCGAAAAGCTCTTCAGTGCAATCAAGTGCGACCGCAGGGCGATATCTGAGCTCCTCGGGGGAGGTACGACAATTGACGACTACAATACCTTGCAGTATTTGGGAATCATCGAGCAAAAGTGCAACGAACTGCTTCAGATTAAAGCCTTGCACAGGCTCAAGACAGTTGGAGAGATTGACCCTAAGGAGGCACACGTTCTAGAAGGTCTACAAGGTGCAGGGCCTCAACCAGCACATCCGATTTTGTCCGTTGCTCCACCGACCATAGAAGAAGAAAGTGATCTAATGCTGCAAGCCTCTGATACTAAACCGCTGTCCATGGATGAAGTCCAGGTTCTTTTCACGCAGGTGGCGCTGCGGGGTGGACCTAGTAGGGGAGCAGGGACGGGTGTTACATCGAAGCAATCCAAGAAAAAACGATTTTAAAGCACTGACAATTTAATAAGAATTTTGTAAGATTCAAGCTTATATTTATTTATTGTTGTATTTGTTCGTTCTCTATTTGTGTAATAACAATTTGTGTCAATAAATAACAGTTTATCGATCTGAATAACTTGGCAATACGTTTGTTTTAAATATCCCAAAACACTGGATAACAAATTAATGCGATCCAATATTTATATATAGCTAATTACATAATCGTTGTCGGGTCGAAAATCATGAAAGCTATGACCACAAGGAATTCTGGGAAATTAAAACTCTCAAATAACACCGTCAAATCATCGACCTTTTTATCCAGACTTGCAGGAGGGGTTAATGGTGTCTGTTCTGTGAAATAACTGTTCTACCAGTACTTTCCTGGGAAACCTAAGATGAGTTTCGCATTTGACTATTTGTATATTGGGAACAAATTATTATAGGTTCCTGTGAAAAATATATTCTATTAAAGTTAATAATTATAACTATTATCCCATAAAAATATGAAATATACAGAATATATATAGAGGTTATTACAGTTAGAGTTGTGTAATACGGCTGGATATTTTTACGAGTCTTGCCGTATTTTGACGAGCCGTAGGCGAGGCAAAATACAAATAGACGAGTAAAAATGTCCAGCCGTATTACACAACTCTAACTGTAATAAATTGTTTATTATACGACAACAAAATAAACCCCCCATAAACGTATTTTTCTTTGCTTATTTCTTAGTTTGTGATTTGTTTGCAAAATGCGCGCGCTATCACACAATCGATGCGCCATCGAGCGCGCGCTCGAGAGATTTTTCGTTGGCTTTTTTCACCAAAAAGATTGGATTTTCTTCATATTTTCTATACAGATATCATTAAAAAGTAGTTGTTTGTTTCCCTATTCCCTTTAGAAATACTTTTCTGTCGTTGTATAGTGTTTTTTCTTTTTGCAATGAAAACCAAAACTGGTACAAAATATGATGTGTTCAAAACCGGTTTTACCGGGATACAAGCCGGGTAATACGACAATCTACAGTGGGTAATACGCTCGGATATTTGGAGGATTTTGTGCCCTTTTATGGTAAAGTTACGTCACAGTCGTATAATAAATTAGGTTATGTGGATAGGAAATATGTATGTTCTTGGGAATTGTTTTATTTTATAAAAAGTACCTTATTTGAGTACCTTTGTTTTTTTGTGTGTTTGTTTTTTTGGTTAGGAAATATCCTCTACTGGGAAAAATTTTTCTGATATTTTCTCTCCTGGGAAATTTTTTTCTGGGAAGACTTCTGGCTGGGTGAATAGAACAGATGTTATTGTCCCAGGGGACCACTAACCCTCCTGGACTTGTAGGATCTTAGTTAAATAGCTCATATACCTTCAAAACTACGAGAACATTGAATATATCTGTATGTAATGCAGGTCATGAACTGATTTCCCATCCATCCTTGCGGTCTCAGCTTCTATGATTTATGATTTTCAACCCGACAACGATTATGCAATTAGTTATATACGGTCATCACACTAGTTTGTCCATCATACAAGCATCCGAACAGTTCCAGACTTCCGGTACGCACGCAATGCATTGTGAGATTATTACA
>JAUJYZ010001349.1:27500-100000 GCA_033675265.1 Actinostola sp. cb2023
CAACGCTCGTAGGGATAACACTGAGTCAAGTACGTACCACGGATAAATAAATTAATTAGGAGATTCCCAAAGTCCTTTGCGGTCGTCAGCTTGTTGCTTTCGGCCGATATTTGGAATAGGTGTATATCAGTGTGTCTGTTGTGGCTGGGTTGGAGCTGAGTAAAAAAGGTTTGAGTGCGCAACAACATAACAATGTACTCGATCGATATCAACTAGACGTCATTTATCACATTAACTGATAGCCACATGCAGTGATCACTCACTTACTGTTGTAATTGTTTTGTTGTTGTACTCGCTGATAATGAGGGTTTATCAGGTAATTTCAAAACTCATAGGACAAAAAATGATTTTCATAGCTGGAAAGAGCTCGTTGAAATTAGTAAAAATGTGAAGATTGGAAAAGATCGCTTCACAAATTGCGAAGATATGAATTTTCAAAAATCGAAATTTTACTGATGAAAACCTTTGGAAATTACGCTTGGAGGCAACTCTTGCCTCCAACAAAGGTTTTCATACAAAATTTCGCTTTTTGAAAATTCATATCTTCGTAATTTGTGGAGCGATCTTTTCCAAACTTCACATTTTTACTAATTTCAACGAGCTCTTTCCAGCTATGATAATCATTTTTTTGTCCTATGAGTTTTGAAATTATGTGATAAACCCTCATTGTTTTGTTGTTGTACTCGCTGATAATGAACTCAACTGGCCGTGATCATGATATGATAAAAAACTACAGTTGAACCTCCAGTTGCGACCACTCTCGTATGCGACCACCTCTCCTAAGCGACCAGTTTTCCAAAATACCAAAAGTTCAGTTCCAAGTCAAATCACTATAGTTGGAACCACTCGTAACCGACTGCCTCTCGTAACCGACCACAAAGCTTGCATGACATTTAATTTTTTGGGTGGTCGTTTTATACGCGAGGTTCGACTGTGTAGTCCTTTCCTTTCAGTTCAGTTTCTTTACTCTCTCCGTCTCTCTCTCTCTCTCTCTTTCTTTCTTTCTTTCTATTCTTTCTCTCTTTCCTTCCTTCCTTCCTTAATTCCTTCTTCCTTTCTTTCTTTCTTTCGAATTCTTCCATTCTTCCATTCTTCCATTTATTTGTTTGTTTGTTTCAGGGTTGTTTGTTTGTTTGTTTATCTGTTTGTTTGTATGCGGTTAGTTGTTTGTTTTGTTCATAGTCGCCATACGGGTTCCCAAATACAGTTTTTCTTGTTAGATCAACCAACATGTCGGCCTGTCGGCTAGCTACGGGTCCAGTTTGTTATTTATTTCTCAAGGGATTTTCGGTCACGTGGGTACACACCAAGAATTCCTGAAACAAAATTCCCAAAAAACCCCTCGATTGATATAAATCTTTGTCTCTAGCTACGTACTCGTTTAGCAGTGTTTGCATGCACGTCACTTCAGAGAGGACACTTGGGAATGATGGGCTAACAAAGGTAGGAGTGTTGATGCGGTCATTACAAAAGGAGTTCTGAACAAAACATCGCACTCCAACAAACTTTAACTTTCATATCTTAATATCGTGACTCATTCAAATGGAATGGCCATGGTTTTCGTGTAGTTCCGACACTGGAACTTTTATACTATGTTGACGAAGGCAAAAATGATGCTATATAGTATATTCTATATTTTGATTGAATATTCCCAACCGTATCATGCGTATCATATGCCGTCTTTTCTTTGTGTGGTCGTCTTTACAAACACAGAACAATAGTCTAAACTCGGTGACTATTCTTTTGTCGGCCGGCACGCACAAGTCACAAATTCACCAACAATGACAACAACGCTGCAGGCTGGGAAGAACAATAGATAATTTATGCAAACTAGGATTAATTTATGCAAAATAGGTGTTAATTTATTCATACCCAGGGACTCTTTTGTTGCGCATGGCCGGTCAAACACACTCTCGGCGTTCTATTCTTTGTCGGATTTTGACCGTTTCCAGCACCAAACTTTGGCTTCAAACTCCTCGAACTTGAGTGCCAGTTTGTGGGGTTGACAGACATTTTATCTTGGTTTAAATACGTTAGTGAAGGATGGACAAACTCGTCATTTTGGTTGTCGTTTTGGCAAACTTCGGTCTGCAGTCGGGTAAGTTTGTCTCTTCAGACAATAGTCATTTTGAAGTAGGAATGGTTGACTTGGACACAGTTGTAGAAGCTCGAAGGCCTTCTCGATAGCTGAGGCAGAGCACAGATGTATTAAAGCCAAGGACGCAGCGAGTACTGGTGTCGGATTTCTCGCAGGGAAACTAGAAAGCTGCTTCTTGTTGCTGCTGTTGTCTTTGCTCGCGATGTCTGATGGAGCAGATCAGAGATTATCGCCACTCCTTTTATGAATCAACTCTCTTTTAATACGTTTATCTGGAAAGCGGAAAAGCTCTTTGTGTATAAACTGTTTAGGTTTAGTCGCTCAGCTTGTTACTAGCTATCGCAGATACACGGTTTAACGCCACTAAATGTAAAAGGATTTCGTCTCCTTTTCACACTTCAAAACACGCGAAATCGTGCACGCTACTTCGAAGGTTTAATAATCGTTGTGTTCTTGTGGCTTTTCTTCGTCGGCTCTACGCACTGTAAAGCGAACAGGTATTTAAAGGGCTTTTTGCATTAAAATGGAGTTCTTGTGCTTGCTGTGCGCCTCTGCAGGTCGCGTTCCTTGAGATCAATCGCTTCCTTCCCGCTTTTTTGGGCGCCAAAAATGTACTGTTTGAACCACGTTAGCAAACACTTCGAGAGCTAGAATTGGTATTTAATAGACTGGTTTGGAAGTATTTGCTGTCATTAGCTGTCAGTCTAATAATGCTTTTATTTAATATGCGTCTCAACGTACCTGAGACCTTTGGCTGATGTTTGTGAGTGTTGTTCAGCGATGCTGAAATTGTAACAGCGATAAAAAAGAACTGTACTTTCCCTTAGTGAATTTAATACCTCTCCTTTGAATCAAAATAATTCCTTTGCCTAGGAAATTCATATGTGTAGCGTACACAACTTTTCGAGTTTGGCGTCAGATATAGTATTTTTTGACTGTTGGTAAATGGCTAATGATTGATTAATTCTTCGACACTTGCACACGTGCGAGTAGATTAATATTGTATCTCCCGAGGAGACCTTTATTAAAGATGCAGTACAGTATCAGTATTAAGAACATGACTTTTGTTAGATGTGGCCATAGCACCCATCACTCCTTGTATGTGTGTGGGGGGGGGGGGGGGGGGGGGGGGGGGGGGGGGTAGTGCAAGTCGCATGAGAGTAATCAACTACTGTACATGTAATGTATATGGCAGTACTAAGCTTTCAAATGGATTCTTACCGTGCGATCAGAGGTTTTATTCTACCGTGTTAGTAGAAAAAA
The DNA here is from genome assembly GCA_033675265.1 of Actinostola sp. cb2023. NCBI lineage: Eukaryota > Metazoa > Cnidaria > Anthozoa > Actiniaria > Actinostolidae > Actinostola > Actinostola sp. cb2023. The sequence continues at coordinate 30,862 of JAUJYZ010001349.1, forward strand.
AACTCTGCACGCAGGTTAATGGCTTCTCTGTTCCGTCTGGAATGATAGACCTGAACGCTTAATATTTTAAAGGTAACTATCCTCCTATTTGTGTGCCCTAACCATATTCACAATGACGGATACTGGAGTTATGTTATTAAACCTGTCAGACCAGTCAAACTAAACACCATTAGTTTCCAAATTTATCAAATTTAGTGTGAATATTTTTCTGGCCGTTTGTACTTAGTAATTAATTTGTGGGGCTGCAATAATCAATTCCTATCTACATGTAGTTACAAATTAAACATTACAAAGGTCATACATTTTAAATAGGCAAATTCTTAAACACCTGTCTAGAATATTCATATATTAGAACAAAAACACTGAAGATGGCATATATCTATAGCGAAGTGTTCCTTTCTTGTTAGATCTGAAACTGTGTTTTAATAATATTATAGTGTGTAAAATTTGAACTCAGAATCCAGCTGTTGTAGTTTGCGAATCCCAGAAAGTAATACATTCTGCTGCGATAGTATTGATCAAATTTTATTGATGTTGACATTTTCTTTTCTCGTTAGGTTTGTATATAGTTAAGCTTGAATTCATATTGCTCATTTAAATGTGAGAAAATAAGCCATGGCTGAGGAAAATTGTGAATGACTCAATGGGTCAAAACTACATGTACCAAAGCATGGCTCAATTAGAGCTGGAACCCCTAGGCTTAGCTAAAATGCAGCTTAGTTGAAAAGTTACAATGTACTGTTTTGACCTCTATTCAATGGGCATGACGTGTAATGCGTGTATTCTTTTTATAGTGCTACTTGGACGAAAATCAGTCAAAATTTAAAATGAGCTGTAATTTTGCTGAAGTAATTTTGAACGACATATTAATAACTGTTTGGCATTAAGTTAAAATGTTGCTTTCATATTCCAATGAGAAGTACTGTTTTTCTTATGATTTAAAGAACGGATTGAGTAGATGACATCATTTACTCAACCCAATCCATTCTTAAATCGTAAGAAAAACAATACTTCTCATTGGAATATGAAAGCAACATTTTAACTTAATGCCAAACAGTTATTTATAGGTCGTTCAAAATTACTTCAGCAAAATTACAGCTCATTTTAAATTTTGACTGATTGTCGTCCAAGTAGCACTTTAATGTATTTTTAAAGTGTTTTGGTGTAGAATTTTCAGACAGTCGATGTCTAAAGATTGAATAATAATGGCATTTAATAACCAATATTATTGTGTTGCAACAGACAATATTTATTGTAGAATATTGTTACTGCAATTCTCAGTATTATGCGAACTCAGACATTAAGCAGTTGGCTTGTAATTTGGTTTCTCGCTTCTGTAAATCAACATAAAAAAATCAGAAAACTTAAAAATAAAAGTCAGAAGATCCACCAAATGGGAACCAAATATGATTTTGAGCTAAATTATGGATCATTTGGTCGAAAAATGTATTTAGTTTTGAATTTGTTTGAGTTTTGAATTATGTGGTTGGAGAGAGTTTTGAATTTGATTGACAGAAGCGAAAAACCAAGTTCCAGCTGACTGTTTGAATGTCTGAGTTCGCATAATACTGAGAACTGCAGTATCAAAAAGGTAGTGTTTTTAAAATTCACTTTTGGTCCAAAATCATAGTAAAAAGAGTATATATTCATCACATTTTATTTACGGTATATAACTTTTCTGGCATTGTAAGCATGCATGCATATACAATTTGTGTACATGTAAATACATGTATATTAATTAAGATATTGTAAAGGTCATCTCAGTAATTTACATTGTACATATTCAAAACGTCTTTTTTGTATGAGTGGGAAGTAGTTACAGTATGGTTTACACCATGTGGTGACCGTGCTGTGACAAGCATACTGTTTGGTTGAGCATGAAATTACATACCATGACCATACTGAAGGTTTCCCACTCATATGAAAATGACGCTATGTAGTCCTCGGAATAAACACTTTTAAATTTTAAGTAATTTGTTGAGTACTCTAAATGTACAATAATTTAAGCATTTTTATTGATAGATATAGCTAATTGCATAATCGTTGTCGGGTTAAAAATCATAAATCATAGAAGCTGAGAGCGCAAGGATGGATGGGAAATCAGTTCATGAGCTACATTACATACAGATAATATTCAATGTTCTCGTAGTTTTGAAGGTATATGAGCTATTTAACTAAGATCCTACAAGTCTGGATAAAAAGGTTGATGAATTGACAGTGTTATTTGAGAGTTTTAATTTCCCAGAATTCCTTTTGGTCATACATGTAGCTTTCATGATTTTCAACCCGACAACGATTATGCACTTGGCTATATGTGATCACAACTAAATACCTAGGTCATTATCTATACAACTTGTTGTTTACATGAATACAGGAAGTGTCTGAGGTCATCATTATCACTTTCAACCCACATATCTGATAAACAATCACATAGATAATATAAATATTATTGGCCCACATTATTCAATTTTGTCAGTAGTCATAATTTTTTAAAGTGCAACTGACACCTATGAGATTGTTTTAAAAATATATTCAATATATGCTGAATAGTTGGTGGGTTCAGTATTTTGTGATTTGAACCTTGCGTTTATGAGTTATACATGGCTTATGGTAGGATGCGCGGATGCGGAACCACATAATTAGGTTTGCTCCGCATAATCCGGCAATTCCCGCATAATTTGGAGAAATTTGTGGAAAATCATAAAACAGGCATCTATTTTCACTATTTCTCAAAGATTCTTTTCAGTAGATTTCCTCACAAATCGTCGAACATTGAGCAATCGAATGGACGATTCACAATGGGAATGACAAGGCATTCTACATGTATGTTGAAAACCGCGGGGGCTTGTTTTCTAAATTTTGATAGAATGCGTCTGTGTTTACGTTAATTTTCTGTGGGAAAATGTGAATTCTTTTGAGATCGAGTTCCTTCATAACGTTTTGTGAGTTCAATTATGGTTTAAAAACATGGATAATTTTGTTGTAAGAGAATCAACAGAGGAAATTAAACGGAAACGTCACGAAGCGATACATGTTTCAGCTCGAGATCGAGTAAATCAATACCCACGTGCAATCTACAAGTACAGAATACTTAGGTTCAGTTGATGTTTAATGTAGACTTTCTTGTCCATAGATTTGAAAATTTGAGACAATCAACCTTTCTCTAATACTCAACTACCAGATTTTTATTTCAGCCCTTTATGAATATTGCGTTTCGAAAGAAAACTGAGAATATGCAAATTACCGTGAGAACGGCTCTCTTTGATTGGTCGGAAACAGCCCTTGTATCTTTACGATCAAATTGAAGGAGCCGTTTATTTCAAGTTTCAATTCAGTTTCAAAAGCTTTATCCAATATGGCGACTGGCGTGTTGTTGTTTGTGTTACCTTCGTCTTCGAAGTGCTGCTCATCAAGTCGAAGAATCTTGGTTTTCTTGACATCTGAGGTGATCGTTTCAGCGCTAGAGTTTGTTGTTAAGTCAAAAGTCATAGTTTTGTCAGTTTTTTCGTAGTTTGGGCTCATATATGGCTCATTTGTAATCTCATAAGAACTCGTTTTAACTTTGCTAGATTTGCTATTGAGTTCGTGGACCGACCCGTCGTTTTCCGAAAACGCTCGACATCTTTTCTGGGAAACAAACTTACCTGACTGCAGACCGAAGTTTGCCAAAACGACAACCAAAATGGCGACTTTGTCCATGCTTCAATAACGTATTTAAAGCGTTTGTTGGCACTATACGATGTTTTGGTATTCAATTTTTGCAGTCATTTGTTAAAATAAATTACTGTTTTTTTTGTCCATTGTAGACCAATATGAAACAGTCGCTTGTCATATGATGTTTGTTATTGTGGTTCATTTTTGAGAAATCAGATTATTCAATCAAATCTTTGCCAGTTTGTTTATTTTTGTCTACTGTTCAAGACCTGATATATGCAGTTTTCAACCATATTATTATTAGCAAACTTTTTTTTTCTTTTTCTAATATATAAGTAAAAAAAAGGTTTTCTAATAAGCTTGATGTGTTTGTCTGACTCCGTGGAAACCTCCTGTCCACCTCCCTGTGAGAGTCCAGCTACGCAGGCTACAGTATACCATTATATCTTCAAACATCGCGGTTAGCTGTTCGCCTAAAAAAAAGGTTTTCTAATAAGCTTGATGTGTTTTTGTCTGACTCCGTGGAAACCTCCTGTCCACCTCCCTGTGAGAGTCCAGCTACGGCAGGCTACAGTATATACCATTATATCTTCAAAACATCGCGGTTAGGGCTGTTCGCATTACATGCGCTTTTGGTATCTTATTGACAATGGATTTGACGTCACAAAATTTTCAAAACTCAAGTGCGCTCGTGGTTTCACTGCAAAGTTTTGAACATTTTGTGACGTCAAATCCATTGTCAAGTACAGACAATGGAAAACCGCTTGCGATTTCTTTTTACAATAACAAAGTCAAAAAAAACATCCAAAAGCAAGGATAAAGTTTGAAAGAAAAACTGTTTCAAGCACGCGATGGATCCGTGCACGAGTGATTCGTCATTCTATGTGTCTGTACTCTTATTGACAATGGCTGAGAGCCAATCAGATTGCGAGATTACGCTCTGTTATTGTAAAAGAATGAGTTTATATATACCGGTATATTGTATTTACTTATTTGCAGATTCAGTATAACAATAATAAATTATTGTAATTATTACACTGGGTAGAATAACAAAGTCCCCCTACTAGTTACCAGTCACCAGACCCCCTCATTTTATCCCATCAATTGCAAAGCATTCTGGGGACAAATTAAGTTTTTGTACCCATCATTTTATCTATTAAACGATCCATGCAAGAACAATGCAAGTGATCTCTGACCAAGTTTATCCTTTAGGCCATCAATTGTGTCTTCATGTTCTGTCTACCATCTTATCAAATTCATCATGGGTTCTTATCACAGTATTGGGCCACCTTAAGTATGGTCAACCACAAGGATGGAGTTATTATACAACACAATGATATCTGATAACAAAAATATGATAAAATACTGTCTTGTATTATTGTTCTGCTGGGAAGGCCGGGCGAGGGACATGCTAGTACCTTAATAATTATATTCATACTTAATTTTGCGCATACTTAATTTCGAGATTAGTTATCCTTTAGGACATAAATCATGTCTTCGTGTTGTGTCTACCATCTTATCAAATTCAACATGGGTTCTTATCACAGTATTGGGCCACCTTAAGTATGGTCAACCACAAGGATGGAGTTATTATACAACACAATGATATCTGATAACAAAATATCTGATAAAATACTGTCATGTACAATGTATTACTGCTCTGCTTGGAACTTGTTTTACTCCTGTGAAGAAGTGACAGGTACAACTGTACATTTGTAGGAGGTGCAAATGAAACCATAATCCCCCTCCTCCAAAAAAAAGAAATACTCATAGGCCAAAATCAGACCCCAAAAGATCCTTAGAACTTACAAAATTGTATCTACATGTAACTGCCCAAAAAATCTGGTATGTACAAATGTACCTAAACATGTCTGTTACCCCCAAAATTATCTCCATAACCTCAAGTGCATTTTAGAGTTATTGTAAAAAGCAGAGACTTTGTTTAATGCTTTTTCCAGAGCTTATTATTATTACCCCCCAAAAATACTGACAAAATTTAAAGAAATTCAAGCATCCTCAAAAAGCACCCTCCTGTTTACTATTATAACATTGTAACATTTGATCTTGTTTGATTTAATGCAGATGCCAGAGTCACAGTCCCATTCAAAGAAGACAGTCTGATAACTTCAGTGGGACTCAATGTCATCTGCAAAGTGATCAATGAAACGTTCGTGGGCTGGTATAGAGAGGACACTGGTTTTAAGATCCCTGAAGTTGCAAAAAGGGAAGATGCGAAGGATAACTTAGCTGTGCTTGTATCAGCTGGTTCCAGCCCTAAGGAAAAGGACTGCAACCTCATCTTTCCCAAAGGATTACCAACGTCTGTGGGTGGAATGTACACTTGCAAAGGGAAAGACAACGAGGCAAAGCTGAAAATTGTAGTTCGATGTGAGTGTATATTAGCTACAATGTTATGCAAGCAATATTGTTGTGCCCCTCGATTCCCTCATCCCCATCACTGTTACAGTATGAGAAAGCAGGGCAAAAAGGAAGAAAGAGAAAATCCTATCCCTGTGTAACATTCCATTTAGAAATCGATTGAATTCCCGCATGCATGCACGCTACTCTTTGAACAAGGCTGGTCAAATTTTCTAAAATGTGCAATAACAAAAAAATATTTACAAAATAGGAAATAATCTCAAGCATATTTAGAATCTGCATTTATCCAGCTTTAAGAAAAATTATGTATACTTTTATGCAAAATGGTGGTCACAAAGGTCCCCTGGTAGACCCTTAACAAAGTGCTAATGGACAGGGAAATTGGTTCATTATATCGTGGTTCTGTTCCATGCATATTTTTTACTGTAGCTTATGTCAGGGTGAAGAACTTCGTTATATAGGGGTTTGTTAAATCGAGGTTCCACTGTAACATATACAAATGTACAATGTATTTATAATGTTGAAGAATATTTGTGATTGAAGGCTTGATATGAAATAATTTTATGTCTATTTGTGTATATATATATACAGCTTATTTGATGGTTTGACAGATAATATGCGTGGATATTTTACGAGTTGCGTAGTATTTTTCTGAGCCCATAGGGCGAGGAAAAATACGAGCAATGAGTAAAATGTCCGCAAGTATTATCCGTCAAACCATCAAATATTTAAAGGGGTTTATTATTCCACAATTGATTTTGAAAATTTCTTTGCGCTCGAGCTACTGTGTAATATTCTGGCATATTTGCGTGTTCTCTTGCCCTAATATTATGGTAAAATGACGCATTAGTGGAATAATAAATAATGGATATCATCCCAAGCATAGTGGGTATGATCAAGTGGTGAGAGCACTTTCACCACTGGTACCTGGTTCAATTCCTGTCAGTTTGTTCTCTCCCTTGCGTAAAGGATTTTTTTTTTCAAGTACAGTACCCTGGGTTTCCTTCCTCGGTAAAAACGAACTAGCGAGAGAAGTGTTGAGTGTGCTAAATAATCACTACATGTACATGGTGCATGTTTTTTCACTTGTGTGCTTTGGCCTTAGTCTAAACTCAATGATCACTTAATCAAATATATACCTCTTCTTAACCGAGTGCGAGGTCCGTACTGGAAGTTATGGACCAAGTTTTCTTGCATGGGCCTTATGGCCCAAGCACATAGCGCGCAGGCCATAACAAGTGGGGGAAATGAGGCTCCATAACTTCCCATACGGACCGAGCAAGTGAGGTTAATAAGGTATTTATTATATAGCTTGTCCTTACTTTTCTGTTTTCAGCAGGCCGTACAGGAAGTTACGGCCTGCTCATTGACCAATAAGAGCGCACGTAGTAGTTATCTGTGCTATATCATAATTATATGTCCTTACTCTGTTGCCTCTGATATTACTCAAGCAAGTATTTTTGCTTTCTAGTCAATTTGAACAAACTGGAAACAAATCAGCAGCTCCACTTTGGCAAAAGTGGGAAGATTCTCCTGGGTGCCCTTTCTTATCCATTGTCCGTTTTTAAGTGGAAGAAAGACAACGCAGCGATGGACTTTAGTGGAAGTCGATTAAAGCTAGAGAAAGATGGGTCGATTGTGTTTTCGAAAGTCTTGGAAAGCGATGCTGGTGTATACGACGTCGAGATAAACTGGCAGGACAGGATTGTCGTTCCTGTAAAAATCACAGTATCAGTCGTAGGTAAACTTGTACTTGTAGTATAGCATGGCTTGAGCTGAGATGGAAAGTTTCCCTGGCCCCCTGAAGAGAAATCAGTTGTGGAATGATGTGGAGGAGATTTTGAAGGGTGGTGTTGGTATGCTGTTTTGAAGTGGTGGTGGAGGGTTGGTACAATGTATGCTGTTTTTAAGTGGTGGGGAAGGGGGGGGGGATTGGTATGCTGTTTTGAAGTGGTGGCGGAGGGGTGGGGGATTGGTATGCTGTTTTGAAGTGGTGGTGGGGGTTGTCATGCCATTGTGAAGTGGTGGGGGAGGGGTGGGGTTTGCTATGCCATTGTGAAGTGGTGGCGGAGGGGTGGGGGTTGTTATGCCATTGTGATCGAAGTGGTGGCGGAGGGGTGGGGGGTTGTTATGCCGTTGTGAAGTGGTGGGGGAGTGGGGGTTTGATATGCTGATGCAGATAATTAAAAGAAGACAATTTTTTTAGGCTTGGATTCGTAAATGTAAAGAGGACTGTTGTTGCAGATAGTAGAGTCCTTTTCGTAGAGTATTCAGTGGGAAAGTTACAGTACCATCATTGACGTGCCGTATTGAAAGAGTTTGATTGGATGAGATACATCTGCACGCTTTTTGATTGGTTCAGAAAGGAAGCCATTTGAATGTCACGGTACCGTGTCGTATTGAAAGAGTTTGATTGGATGGGATGCATCTGCACGCTTTTTGATGGGTACAGAAAGGAAGCCATTTGAATGTCACGGTACCGTGTCGTATTGAAAGAGTTTGATTGGATGGGATGCATCTGCACGCTTTATGATTGGTTCAGAAAGGAAGCCATTTGAGTGTCACGGTACCGTAGGTTTCCCACTCATACGAAAGCAACTCTATATAATGTTAAATATGTGTAGGTGGTACATGTTGACAAATTCCTGATTCATTTTTTAGAAGTTATGATATGATCTACAGGGGTTAGGATAGGCACGCGCCTTGCGCCATTTGCGCTAAAAAATCGTAAATGGCCCGTAAAAAAATCATGATACGCGCCCAACATTATAGGGCTTCTGATAACATAATTTGTAAAAAAGGCACACAATGGGAATAAAATAAAAGAATCAATTTGATAAAATATCACTATTAAAGATTTTAAATGTGCATATCTAAATAGACGTCATTTTCAGGTGGATTAGAGTGGTTTTCCTTTCAAAACACGATAGTAAAAAAACGATGTCCAAGGCGTTCCTTGCATTATCGAGCATTGGGAGTTGGCACTAGTTTCGTTCTTACATCGTTTCCTATTGGTATTGGCCAATCAAAATCGTTGATACATACAATGTAGTCTTACATGAAGTTCTGACCCAAATTTACGTGAAGAGATATATGTCTTGTGAAGATCGAAAACAACATAATTTCCGTGCATAATTATTTGAAGCCACACTTTTTTTAAATCTTTTTTCACCTTCAGTTTCATTTGTCTTTTCTGCCTTTTTAATCTCCTGCCACTTTTAATACTATGTACATTCTTTTTTTTTTCTTTGTTAAATGTTTGTTATCTATGATTTCATCTTTTCATCCACTGGTCTACATACTTTCCACCTGTTCTTTCTCCAGATCTGGCTCTTTCTCAGTAATTGTCCCTTTCATTACCTTTTCACCCTAAGCCTTCTAACAACATGTATCCTATACAGTTCAACATTGTTACCCTTATATTCATAAATTCACACCCTCATCCATTCGCTTTTCTTCCATATCCCGGCTCTCCCCCACTCATAAATTCACACCCTCATCCATTCGCTTTTCTTCCATATCCCGGCTCTCCCCCACTCATAAATTTACACCCTCATCCATTCGCTTTTCTTCTATATCCCGGCTCTCCCCCACTCATAAATTTACACTCATCCATTTCCCTTTTTTTTCATATCACATTACCCTGCGATGGTCTGAATACCCTGCTAGCTCTATTGTTCTGGAATAGCCAGTCGATTATCAAAAAAGGTTATAAAGTGTAGTAACTGGCCCATGGCTCCAAGTTTGAAAAAATGGTCCTTAACTTTCTAAAGTTTAGGGCCATTGGCACTTTGCTGTTTTTGTCTATCCTAACCCCTGGATCTATATTGACGACTCTGAAATATTATTCATATGTGGGCTTAGCCTCGAATCCAGGTGTTGTTAAGATAAGATGTTGTAACAGCTGGAATTGATCAATGCATTAGCAACTCCTTAACGAGTTCCTTAATTCATGTCTAGTTAAAACAAACCCTATATTTTTTTCATATTGGGAATTCATCAGGGGTCGGGTATACTGGGTAATCTTATTATTGGATGGGACGTGGTGTATTGTATTTTAAAGGGGACTTCGTGTCCTATTGTACAACACCTGCCTTATGGACGAATCTTGGTAAAAAAAAAAAAAAATACTGCAGTCAAGCCTTATAAAAGTAATCCTTTGTGATATTTAATGTTCCCCAGAAATACCCGCTTTTATATCCACCCCCAAACCAGCCAAGCTCACAGGAATCAAGGGTTACAACTACGAGTTTTGCTTCAATGCTTCTGGACTGCCAGCTCCTAAACTTCAGTGGTATAAAAGTACAGTGCAGTTTGATACCACCAATGGAAGATATTCAATCGTTGGAAAATGTATCAGGATCACAAAACTTGAGAAAGGAGATGTGGCTGTTTATAAGTGCGATGCAACAAATTCTGCTGGGAAAGCTAGTGCAACAGTGGAGATTGAAAAACTTGGAGGTAATAAATACACAACAACTGGGTCTTTATTGCCTAGACCATAAAAAAAATATAAGATACTTAGTCGTTTTATACGCTCGCTATACTCGCTCGCTATACAATGTAGAATGAATGTGACTTGCGGTCGGCTCGCAGTTATATCGCTTAGGTGTGGCACGGAATTTCCGCCTAGGTATTTAATTGCGATAAACAAGTCTATCACTCACATAAAAGGCCGTTAATACACCAGCGATGTTGTCAGCGATTTTATCGCCGCGAAGTTGCACAAATTTTCGAGCATGTTCGAAATTCAGCGATTTGGCTGCAATTGGCCATTACAAAAAAGAGCAGGGGACTGGGAACGAGTGTATTAGAATTAATTTAATTACGAAATTAAGTTTATATCATGAAACAACATGTTGAAATTATCATATGTGCAAAGTTTGGTGTGATTTGAGTGAATTCTGTCGGAATTATAAACTTTTGAAATTTTGAAATTTTACAGTGAATGTATGGTTTGGGTAGACAACGTAAAAAAATTAAGCTGTTTGTATGGGAAAATGTACATCTTTGATGCCCTCTAGCATCGTCAATATTAAGCCAAAGTTCACCAAACTTTCCAGATTAGCTAAGTTTGATCTGCTCTCAGAAAATGATGCCCACTTTTTTATTTTTTTAATATTAAAAAAAAAAAAGTCAAATAAAGATTCATTACAAAGTCTATTTACAAAGCATATATAACACGAACTGATACATCTTATTTTGTACAAAACAGTTTTTTTTTTTTTTTAACACTGCAGGTTTTTTTTTTTTTAACCCTTTGACTCCCACGGCGCCCGAAACCGCCCGTAAAAATCGATACTGCTTTGAAAAATTCTAACTTTCTGAATTTTCGTAACATCGATCTCATGGCCAGTTATTAGTGACAACTAGATAACTCTTCATATTTTAACCTCAAGTAAACTGACTTACAGGTCCGATTTCTGGGCATTAGTTCAATTTGTTTGCCATAAAAATCAAAAATGCGTGTTTTTGACGCAATTTTACACCTCGAAAATGAACGACATTTGACTTGGATTTTCTTCCAAAATACATCCTTGCGAAACAAAACGCCACTTTCTCAGCAAACTTCCATCTCTCTTCTTGATATAGTCGTGAATTTTGCCCTCTCTTTTCCTTAACTCGCCGAACAATAGCCATTTCCTTAGGCCCACTTTCGCTAACACGTGTTTTCCTTCTGCACGCCCGAAAAGGATGCCGGGAAACATCCGGGAATTTCGGCATAGATCTCCCCCGAAAATCCCTCTTTTAAGAATATATAGAGTGTCGAGCCACTCGGTCCTACAGGCAAAATATTGCACCGGTTGCATTCTTTACAAGTCCAAAGTCGCCAAAAATGCCTTTGTAGGTCCTGGAATCCACCACAGAAAGACCAGAAGAGACGATTTCACAATTGAGTCCGCCATTTTGAATTTCCAAACGGCAAAGTCGAAATCTGTTCGTGAATTCGTATCTAAACTCCTGAGTTCTTCCAGGAGAACGGTCTCTACCACACCAGTCAAGCTTAATGATGCTGTCCTGGGGGCTTCTGTGGTGAATAATGGCTATAAACACTCTAAAAATGCAAAATTGACCGCTCCTAGTAGCTACGAGATGCCGTTCCTCGAGGAGATTCACCAAAAGAGAAAGATTACGTCAGAACCTGAGCCCGTGGGCTTTCAGAACTGTCAAGATTTCCATGGAAACCCCTTATATGGAATCGAAATTTCCTATGGCGTGATTAGGTCCAGAAAATCGCTAAAAAACTCAAAAATCTCTGGGTGTCAAAGGGTTAATCTAGAATACTTTTCACAATAAATGTAGACTATCTGTTAATAGTGTAATAATTTTTTTTTGACTATGATGATGTTGTACATATAACAATATAACAATACAGACGAGAAGTGGCAAATAACAAAACAATGCCCACTTTTGCTAGTTTCTTATTGAATTAGTTTTACGGACTTGGTCCCAGTCCCCTGCTCTTTTTTGTAGTGGCCAATTGTATCGCCGGTAATTTACTCGGTTGATTTGTGGTTGCAATTTTATCGCCGCAATTTTATCGCCGCTAAATCGCCGGTAGTTTACTCTAGTGATTTGTGGTTGCAATAAAATTGCTGATAAAATGTTTCACTAGTGCTATGCGTCCTCCTTTCCTACATGTCGTATTTAGTACTTGAAACAGTTCCCTAACCATCAATCATTGAATAATTTTGTCTTTACAGTTACACCTACTGTCACCCCTTTCCATCATTCAGTCTACTCCAAGAATCTTGGTGGAGGCTTTAAACTGTTATGTGTAGGACAGGGTGATCCGGTACCCACCATGGAATGGAGTAAAGGTGGTAATGTGGTCAAGGGACAAAAGGTAACTCATCGTTAAAGGGGCTGTGTCATGAGCTGCACATGCGCATTGGTGCCTATTTTTAATGATATTGTTTGCCTTTGAACTTCGCACCAGAAGACATTTGAACATTAAAAGGGTCGAACATTAACTCAAAACGGATAAAATATGAATATACAACCAGAGAATCTACAAACTACGATCTGTCGTTACGCCAAGATGGCACTCGATAACTTGAAATAGTGAGTCTCACTTTTTCAAGTTTAACACTAGTACCCAGTCCACTTGTTAACCATGACACAGCCCCTTTAAAGCACACTTTAGTTTTTGTAGTATCAAATTTTAAAATAGGGTCATCTGGGGCGAACTGATCACTTTATAAATGGATACTAGTGGTGTGATGGTGATGATTTACAATGGTTTGCAGGGCTTTACTCACCCATGTTTGATGATCCTGCAGTGCCTGAGTGTCGGGCAAAAACCCCTGGATCCTCGAGCATGTTATGCACCATGCAGTACACTACTGATCAAAGCCATGTCCATCCAAGGATCTAAGTTTCTCATAATTTGTTTTTATTTCACTATATATATCCATCGGCATGGGTTCTAATAAGTACTCTCACGTGTGTCTTTAATATTAGCCACTTCCAAATCGAGCAGGGGACTGGTACCAAGTCCGTAAAACTAATTCAATTTGATACTAGTAAAATTAGCCATTATTTTCTGAGAGAGCAGATCAAACTTAGCTAGTCTGGAAAGTTTGGTGAACTTCGGCTTAATATTGACGATGCTAGAGGGCATCAAAGATGTCTATTTTCCCATACAAACTCTGTAAATTGTTGACGTTGTCCATCCATTGGCTGGACAACACAATTTCAAAAGTTTATAATTCCGACAGAATTCGCCCAAATCACATCAAACTTTGCTAGTTTAGATACTAATTTCAACATGCTCTTTCATGTCATGAACTTAATTTTGTAATTGCATTAATTTTAATAAACTCATTCCCAGTCCCCTGCTCGATTTGATAGTGGCTAATTGGATGATTCTTCTGTTTTCCCCAGAAAAAACCTGGTGAATCAAACCTAGAGTTAAGTGGCTTGAGGACAGAGGATTCAGGCAATTACACATGTACTGCTAAAAACAACCTGATTTACAAAGGAAAGGAAGTTTCTGACTCGAAGGAAATCCAACTGAAAGTGATAAGTAAGTAATAATAATAAAAGAGTATTTATATAGCGCATCCTGGAACCTCGATGCGCTTTACAAGTATTACTGTCTCCGAAGATTAAGGTCCCGTTCACACGGTACCAGACAAACTTTTAACCACTCAAAAAGTTGTACGTTTAGGCATTTTGTTCGTGAACACGGAACTGTGCTATTCAGACAAAAATTATCTACAAAATGTTGTCCAATTACTGTATTTCCTCCCTGGTGTTTATTTAAAATTTGAAGTTTTAGTGGGGATGTTTATTAGAGGGAGGTGTTTAAAAGAGGGGGGCGTATATTTAGAAACTCCAAATTTTGTCTCTGGAACGTTTCCCGAGTCATTAAAAATATGATGAAAAACATAAGTGGTAATGAGTAAGTTGTGGACATTTAAAGAATAAAAACAGGAATCTTTCAATGTCAGTGTTTGTTTTTCGTGTCTATTCTAATAAACGCCCCCTTTCGAGTGGGTGGGTGTCTCTAATAAACGCTCCTCTATGGGGGAGGCGTCCTCTATGGGAGGGGGGGGGCGTTTATTAGAAGGGGGCGTTTAAAAGAGGGGGGCGTATATTAACGGTTTTTCTCCTAAAGGGGGAGGGGGGTGTGTTTATTGGAGGGAGGCGTTTATTTGAGGCTGGGCGCTTATTGGAGGAAATACGGTAAAGAGATGGTTCGGTGTAAACGGTGTGTACTGAATTCGTCTGGTACCGTGTGAATGGGGCCTAACATCATGACATTTGTTATATGCATCAAATGAGGAGTATTTTTGACTATGATCTTCACTTTATTTCCACATTTCAGCTAAACCTGTAGTCAACGAACATGCATCGGACTCAAAAGTTTACTCTTTTGTTGGCAATCCAAACAAAGTGCGTATTCGATGTGTCTTCTTTGGCATTCCGAAACCATCTGTGAATATGACCAAAGGTGGTGTCGCCCTAGGAAATGGAATGAAGCTGGTAGAATACTTTTTGAAAACAGACAATGTTAATCATTTTGGAGATTACATCTGTACAGCCAAGAATATCCATGGTGAAGCTACTTATACTGTCAAGCTAATCCAAGCTAGTAAGTCCACATGCATAATAATAGGGACCATACGCACGAGAAAATTATAGGGCCGGAATATGAGGACAACAGCGCGCGCACTGAGGAATCACGGCTCAAAACGAACGTTGACGTCCGCGACGGCAATCTATGACGTGAAAACAGGTGAAGTGCCGTCGTAGATTGTTGTCGCAGACGTCAACATTCGTTTGGAGCCGTTATTCCTCAGTGTGCTCGCTGTCGTCCTCACGTTCCCATCCTAGAATTTTCTCATGCGTAAGGTCCCTATTAATAAATAACATTTATATAGCGCTTTAATTATTAAAATATTCTATAGTGCTTTACATTAACGATACTAAAAGTGTAAAAAAGAAAGCAAAACCTAGAAAACTATAAACTATAGATTTTAGTTGGATTACAATATACAGTGTTGTGTATGTATGTTAGGACAGTTATGGTGTGGTGCTAGTCTGTATAGGAGCAGGGAGATGTCAGAGGGTGGTTTGGGTGGCATGTATATGTCTTGTGTGTGTATTTGGGAGGGGGAAGAAGGGAGAGGCGGGCATGGTAAGTATGTTGTAGTTGTGGAGTTGTTTGATGCTTTTTGTATGTGGGAGGGTAGGATGGTAGGAATAGTTGTGTTCGATGGGATCAGGATGGTGGGAGAGGTTTTATTTTGTTAAGCACATGTAGGCACGTATATGTAAATAATAAAAATAAATAATTTATATAGTGCTAAAATTACAAATTAAAAGCATAATTTATATAGGATCAATTTTTGAAATATAAACCAATGAAGGTTATCATAATTAAGGTAGAAAAACTTTTGGACAGATATAATGTACGATGGGGACATTGGGGGGTTCTGAACAATACCGCAACACCGCAAAAAAAATCCGAAATCACTGGAAAACCCCCCAAAACTGACCAAAACGAAAAAAGGGTTTGACACCGCAACTTCACAAGTAATATATCGCTTCACCGAACACCGTAGGTTTAGAAACACAAACACCGCATCCCGCAGGATTTACAATCACCGCAACTGCAATGTTAATTTTTTTTCGCCGCAACACCGCAATAAAAATTGCCCAACACCTCAAACCCCAATGCCCCCCTGTTCTTAATTCTTTTTTATTGCCAATCTCGTCTAGCTATTCCTGGAAAACCAATAGAAGTATCAGCAAACAGAACCTGCAACTCAATGACCCTGATGTGGAAACCACCCCTTAGTAACGGCAATATGGTGATCATTCATTACATCATTTCTTCACAAAAAGATGGTGCACAGCTACACAAAGATAACGTTGCTGGAAGTAGAAGACAAGCACTAATAAACTATAAATTTAAGCCACAGACTACTTATAAAGTACACATTGCAGCTAGGAATATCGTGGGTTCAGGTGATGCTGAAGTCATTGATGTCACTACTGAAAAATACTGTAAGTACATCCAAAAGTTCACATTCATTAGGGACCTTAAGCAACAGAAAATTCTAGGATGTGAACGTGAACACGATGGCGCACGCACTGACAAATAATGTTCAAAACGACCGTTGACGTCCGCGACAGCAATCTACGACGTGAAAACTTTTGGACAGATATGCTGTCGCATGGGGACATTGGTCGTTTTGAACATTATTCGTCAGTGCGTGCGCCATCGTCCTCACGTTCCCGTCCTATAATTTTCTGCTGCTTAAGGTCCCTATTATTGTAATCGGGGACTTGCACTATGATGTCACGTGTCCCCACCCCCCTTAAATCGAACAGCAGTGTCAAAATGAACTCCAGAAATGAAAAAACAGCTTATTTTTAATGACTCACATTAAAAATAAAATCAGACATTTTCTAAAAAAAATTTTTGGGAAATGTATTGGATGGCAATCTGAGCTTGCAATCCAGCTCACATTTTCCCATACGAATCCTAATACAAATATTTGCGATTTGAGTTCATTTTGACACTGCTGTTCGATTTACTGTAAGGGGGTTGGGGTCATCAGTGATAGGGAAGCCTGGTTTGGGTTGTAGGCCAATGGCCCATCGTTTGTTTCATTTATGGGCCATTAGTTCAAATTGATGGGCCATGATATATACCGGTATATGCAAATTAGATAACTTTCATAGATCACGTTGCTGGAAGTAGAAGACAACTGAACTAACTGAACGCTTAAATTTATGCTACAGTGAATCTAACGTGTTTGAACGGCTATTTCGGGGGCTATTAAAGCGTGCGAGGTTCAGTATATACCAACTCGCCAATGTCACTACTGAACGCATGCTCTGATTGGTTAAAAAGTCAGTATATACTACAATTACCTTAAGCAACAGAACTGTCGGTGAATAGCGGGTTTAGGAATATTTAACTCGCGCACTTCGCATAATATTCTACTGATTTCGATCGGCTCACTGTCGTCAACGGCAGCAGAAACTCCATCAAGACAGCAGGCTTCGTTTTCATTATTATTTGCTTTACCAAAAAGGGAAGTTAAAGTAGTCGTTTTCCGCATTTTAAATCATTTGGGCGTGCATTGAATTGACCAAAAAGCGAATTCCCATGCTAAAGTATGCTGCTGGCGAAAGTCCCGCTAGCGCCCACGATGCGGACTTGCCATTCTGAATTTTGGTGATAGGAACATCGATAAAATACCCTCGCATCGTGTTCGATTTTGTTCGCTTCGAGATTCTTTGGAATAATGGTTGTGGAAATCATGAAAAGGTACAATTTTCCAAAGTAAAGTTCAACTTTATTCATAGAAGAAGTGTTTTGGAATTGGTGATGTGCCCCTTGGGCCCATAAATTTTTTTTTTTTTGCGCCATGCACTCTAAAATAGCGCCAATGGCGCACGTCCTTCCCTATCACTGGGTCATGATGTGACCTCTTAGTGCAAGTCCAAGATTTAAAAACACTAGTCATGGTTATGGTTTTAATCATAATTTTTTGTTTTTATTAATTAATTGTTATTGGTGTTCATTCAATATTCTTTTTTTGTTTTGTTTTTGTTTTGTTATATATTTTGTTATATTTTTATATATTTTTAAATGATGCAATAAACTTCAGGTAAGCCCAGTCCGCCATCCATCAACAACCTTGGAATAACAGAGATTGGACCAACATTGGTCGTCAAATGGGATCCGCCCACAGACAAAGGGTTTGATGATAACATTAGATATCAAGTAGCATGGAGACCCAAAGCTGATAAAGCACAGGCCTGGCAGCTATCAGATGAATTAAAAGTAACAGAGTACAAGATACCAAACGAGTTAAAGAATGGCAAATATGAGATCAAAGTCTATGCTATCAATCAGGCGGGTAAAGGACACCCTGACATGAGAGTCGTCGAAGTCAAATCTCCTGAAGGTTAGAATTCCACAGTGTCGATTTGTGTTCTACGTATATTTTT
Source organism: Actinostola sp. cb2023 (assembly GCA_033675265.1). Lineage (NCBI taxonomy): Eukaryota > Metazoa > Cnidaria > Anthozoa > Actiniaria > Actinostolidae > Actinostola > Actinostola sp. cb2023. The sequence goes on from JAUJYZ010001349.1 coordinate 49,372, forward strand.
TTGGGGTATCGAGTCTTGGAGAATTATTGTTCTTCATCGAGATCATTTAAAGGACACCCTGACGTGAGAGTCGTCGAAGTCAAATCTCCCGAAGGTTAGAATTCCACAGTGTCGATTTGTGTTCTACGTATGGTATATATTTTTGTATTTTTTTGGGGTATCGAGTCTTGGAGAATTATTGTTCTTCATCGAGATAATAAATGAAGAAGGAAATTGGCCGACCCCCATCGTGCTCTGCTTCCTGGCCTTCTCTGATGCTAATAATTATTATTGTATTACTTATTGAAAGGTTGATTTGCAGTTATAACCGCATGTTTTATCTTTCAGTTATAACCGCATGTTTTATCTTTCAGTGTCGCTTAAACTTAAAGCTACTTAAGTCTAATGCAACTAACCATTAGATTTTTTTATAACTTAATTTTATAACTTATATGAATAACCTATAACTTATTTTTATACTTATTTATATTGTTAATAATAAGTCTAACAAAATTATATATGGTGAACTCCAAACACTGTCCGTTTTCATTAGCAGCCAGCCAGCACTCACTATTGCTATTGTGTAGCACTGCGCGCTTAGAATTAAACAAACAATCCGTAAACCTGTTTTGGGGTATACTCAATGGTCAAAGGAAAATCTATAACACCGTAAAAAGGAGTACTTAACTTTGCTGATGTTTCGAGCCTTCGCCCTTTGGTGGAGGCAGGGGTTGCAATAGAAGCCAGTTACCGCCGAAGCGCCGGCAGCTACTTGACGTTTCTCCGGCGGCTACTTTCATCATAATCATACTTTTTAAACTAACTAGACTCCACGAGTGGAGTTAACTCAGGCTCCTTTTTCTAAACATACAGTTCGTACTGCATACTAAAATTGGAACGATACAGAGAAGATTAGCATGGCCCTGTAAACTCGTCGGTCGATCGAGTATGTTAATTTCGGAAAGTCAATCGGCAACTATTCGTAGATCTGAGCCTGCGATGCATCATGAAAGCGGTACAGAGCGCATGCGCAATAGTGGCCCATTGCAGATTTGACGACCAAACATGACGAAGAACAGTTTGCATTTTTAGACTCGGGCCTCCCACAGGGAACCCGAGTAATTATTGTCTAGATCTAAAAAAACAAAATTGAGTATATGGCTACTTTGAGCACCTCGTAAAACTACTTTAAAAATTAATGAAAAACCTGGCGGAGTACTAAGCATCGAAACGTCAGTAAAGTTAAGTACTCTTTTTTGACGGTGTCATAGATGTCCTTTAACAATTAAATTTATCATTATATTAATAATAATAATAATAATAATAATAATAATAATAATAATAATAGACAGAATGCAATAATGGCGTCCAATTTCAATTGCCATTGTTCTGGACTGACTAACCTCGTGTTCATGTGGATTAAACACAAAAGCATTTTCACCTGTATGAGAGGCTAGTCAGTCCAGAACAATGGCAATTGAAATTGGACGCAATAGACCTTTTTACCGATACGGCGGCCATTTTGGATTCTATTGTTTTGGCTAAAACATTATGGGATGCACAGGGTGCAAATGACCCAAAAACTGTAGAGAGTGGAGTCGCGTCAATATATTATTTTTCTATGTCACTCTAGCCATAGTGTTGTATGACTTAATATCTACATGTGTTGTGTATTGTTGTATAATTTTGTACAAATTCATTGCTTTAAATTAGGTTTTCATAGTTTTTCAAGGCCAAATGGTTACTAGCTTACACCCTGGGCATCCCATAATTTCTCCATAATTCAAGATGGCCGCCGTATCGGTAAAAAGGTCTATTATTGCATTCGGTCTATAATATTTATTATTATTATACACCGATGCAGCGCATACTGTGCTAGTTTCCATTTATATAAAGGAACCGTAGGTTTTTAATAGTGCACGTGACTAACAGTATGAGGTATTTTTGTTTCCATTGCTTGGTATGACAGAAACAGTGAGTATGTACACAACACAGTCCACTCTGTATACTGCCAGTAAGTTTACATGATTACATGACGTGAAACGTCAAGTGGGGAATGCAATAGCATGCATGCAACAAGTGGCTTACGATTCAATGAGGGTTTATCATGTAATTTCAAAACTCATAGGACAAAAAAAGGATTATCATAACTGGAAAGAGCTCGTTGAAATTAGTAAAAATGTGAAGTTTGGAAAAGATCGCTTCACAAATTGCGATGATATGAATTTTCAAAAATAAAAATTTTGTATGAAAACCTTTGTTGGATGCAAGAGTTGCCTCCAAGCGTGATTTCCAAAGGTTTTCATATAAAATTTCAAATTTCAACCAAACTTCACATTTTTACTAATTTCAACGAGCTCTTTCCAGCTATGAAAATCATTTTTTTGTCCTATGAATTTTGAAATTACGTGATAAACTCTCATTAATAACATGCATTAATGACTGATCAATAATGCTCGCAATCAAGCGCTTATAAAATGAGTAACGCATGCAAGCATGAAAGGGGAAATTGCATGTACAACATGTAGTAGCATTTACATGAATTGTGACAGAGGGTTAGGAAATGGTATATGCTAGGGGCATACATATCATGCTGTGTATTCGACACATATTCGGGAAATAAATTATGAATAAGCGACGTTATATATCTTGAAGTTGCAGTCAGGTTTACGATACATTATTGATTATGGTGTTTGTCTCTGACTTCTGTTTTTGTAGAGAGACGTTTTGGCCATCAATCAATGAAGGAATGGTCAACGCTCAGAGTGCGTCCATCGAGTTATGGATGCACACGGGAGGCTGCTAAGCACGGGAGAAGCGTAACAAGGTGCAGCCGAGTGCGACTAGCTTCTTGAGTGCTTAGCTAGCAGCCGACCAAGTGCATCCATAACTCGATGGACGCACAGCTGAAGCGTTGACCATTTCTTTTATAACATAGTCACTGCAAATTCAAATAAAGCAATTTTATTTTCCAATTGATTTCAGAGCGTGCGCTATGCCGATGACGTGAGCGTGCGTCCAATCAGAGCGCGCGTTATATCAATGCTATGTTATAATGGCCTTCATCAGTATTAAAATTGGAAACGTTGCAATTTTTGAAATACTTACCATAACCACTGGTAGTTAAGCTGCACATTTTTACCTAAGATTGTCGTCTTGATAATCATTGTGACCTCACAAGAGAGACATTCCAAGTCAAATACAGTAAAAACCCGCATATAAGAAACTGCGGATTAAGAACCTCCAGGCTGAAATTTAGTCAATTAAGCACCCAATATAGTCGGTGCTGAATATGCAGAAATATTATATTTACTATACAGTTGGGTTGTTAATGTTTAGTGTTGTAAGGAAATACACCATATTGTATCAGGAACAGTAATTGTTTTTTTGCCCTATAAATAAGAACCTGTTAAGAGCTTAGACACCCAATATATAAGAACCATTTCAGCCTGACTTGGAAAAATAGGGGTTCCTTTATGCGGGTTTTTATCAGCTTATTTATTTTATTTTTGTAATTAGTTATAGCTACTGTAATGCGCACTTGATCATTGTATGAAAGGTGCGCAATATAAATTAATCAATTATTATTATTATTATTATCAGCAAATACTTTTTTAGTAACAATATTTAATATAAACTAAAACAAAATGCTAAAAATAAATATAAATCCAATTAATTATTTTATTTTTGTAAGTTAAAAAATTAAATTAAGCTTTAATGGGCAAAATAATGTCATCAACTTTCAAGACAAGCTTCAATATTGTGGTTATAATTGTATTAGCTTTCAAAATAACAACACATTTGTTTTTCTTCTTCTAATCCATGCTAAGTTGTTTAACTCCGTATTAACAAAGATTGACACCTGTCAATCAAAGTGATTGATGCCTGTCAATCAAAGTGATTGATGCCTGTCAATCAAAGTTGACAGTGCTAATGGTAAGAAATCTACTCTACTGAACTCTTTTGCTTCGTGTAACATTCTGTCTGTGATTCTGGTTCAGATACACCAAGTACAACTGTTACCTCTTTCACTGCTACTCCTTCTACTTCTTTCACTACTAAATCTACTGCATCTATTGCTATCAATGAAAACACTGCAGAAATGCCTCAAACAACTGCAGAAATGCCTCAAACAACTGCAGAAATACCTCCAACCATTGCAGAAATGCCTCCAACCACTGCAGAAATGCCTCAAACCACTGCAGAAATGCCCACTCTGCCTCAACATCGTAAGTGTCTGCAATGGAAATTGCTCTTATGCATACATTGTACTGTATGCAATTTGGCATACTGTAATTTCTCTATTAAGCCTCTCTCACTAAGCCTCCCTCTCCAATAACCCCCTTCCCCACTTTGTAGACACATAAATTAATTATGCCCCCACCCTCTCCCCCCTAGAAAAGGTCTATTTCAAAGATATTGTATTTAATGACCATCATTGAACATTTTTTGAGTATAGCAGTAACATGTCGGACAGGAGTAAGTTTTGTTCATTTTGTAGACTTTTTTATGGCTATAGAATGGTCTCTGAAAAATACCAGGTCTCAGCAAAAATCTGAGCGAGTCTCAAAATCTAGGTGTTCCAGGAAAGTGGATTCCGGATTTTGTAAAAATGAATATGTGCCTCGAAATCTCAATTTTTCAAATTTCATACAAAATAGTGAAGTCTTGGGCTTGAATTTTAAACAAGTGTCTCGGCGTCTTCTATTAAGCGCCTCCCTCAATTAATTGCCTCCCTTTTAAGCGCCCCCTCTTTGGAGCCGTTTTGTACTAAGCGTGCCCCTCCTCTAATAAGCACCCTCCCTCTAATAGGTGCCTCCCTCTAGTCTAATAAGAGGGAAGTTGACATTGAGATCTGAAATATCGTTTCTGAAATACTGCTTTCTTGTCTTTACGATGTACGTACGGTACGTTAACTTTTGTTTGAGTCATACCTTAATTTCAGCGATTATCTGACATACCATTGTGTGACATTTCACATTGGCTTCGTTTCTACTAAGTTGATAATAAAGTTTACGAAATACGGTAAGAGAATCTGAGTGTTTGGTTTAGGAAATTAAATAAGCGCACCTCTCTTTAAGTTTTTTTTTTTTTTAATAAGCGCCCCGGGTGCTTTTAGAATTTTACGGCAGCCCTACTTTTGGTTTTTTTTGAAATACTTTTTTTTTATTTAGAGTCGTTCTCTATTAAGTGCCCCTCTTCTAATAAGCGCCCCCCTAAGACCCCCGAAATTTAATAAGCGCCCCGGGCGCTTAATAGAAGATTTACGGCAGCCCTACTTTTGGTTTTGTTGAAATACTTTTGACTAAGTGTATTTAGAGTCGTTTTCGTATGAGTGTAACTACCTACGGTACGGAGTTTCGGTCACATGTACATGCATCGAACACATTTTGTAGATTTGTAAAAACCAATCACAGCGCGCGAAATAATTTCTCAACCAATACCCACCCACTTGGATACCCGCCCATGATGGTGCGATAAGCCACTGGGAGGCTTAATAGAGAAATTACTGTAACTTTCTCTTTCTATTCAGATACTGAATTTCACTCTATTACATGTGCATAAAGACATTTTTTTGAAGATTTGTACATAAATTATTAATATTTTGATAAAATCATCACATTCAACTACAGTGCAACTACAGTAACCCAAGGCCACCCAAGCAAATTTTCATACAAATTATCCACCCCCCACAATTGAGTACCCAAACAATAGTATGTGGCACAAATTGTCCACTGGGAGGCTTTAAAAGCAAATACTGTAACTTTCTATGTTTCTATTTCATCAGTTTCTGAACAAGAAACAGTATAAAACACTAAAACAGCATTTTGTCATTCAGCGTCACAAAAGTGATTAGAAAATTTGATTCAAAATTTGTTTGGGTGGCCTTGGTTGGTGTAGTTGCACTGTAACACTGTTTTAAACTAAATAAAGAAATAAACTGCAACTCTCGATTAATATTAATTTATTCTTTTGATTTTATATTAATTTTAATTTTTATATTATTTTCCTTCATTTCATTTGTGCTTGACTGTGGTGGCAAAAGATGGAATTCGATTTGTATTTCATTATATATGGTTATTCATTTCTGATCAATATGTAAATGTGATACGAGAAGATAAGTGAGAGTCATTTCTCTTACTATTTCGATCACTCTCCATTGATCAATGACTGGAAGTAGCTAAATTTATGTATTGGCATTGGTTCTATAATTATAATATTAATGAGCAGGTGTTTTATCGGGTTTAAAACGAAGAGGCGAAGCTGAAGCAGTATCGTGTTGCTTCTAATGCCTCACACATGCACACCGATACTCTCAAAAAGATCCCACATTTGAACAAAGGTCCGAAAGTGTGACCAAGGAGCAATTTTTCTGGACAACAATTATGGGAGGTCAATGATACGACACCAATATGAGACCTTCCCTTAGTATATTCTTTATATAAAGAATGCTAATAAGCAGTGCATTACTGTGTATAAAGGTACATGCATGTGATGGATTTCATGATATTCCATATTGAACGTAAATTAAGATGTCATCTTCTTGAAAGATTTACAAAAATTAATACTCAAGTAATATCTAATTTTCTTGAGAAAATAAATGTTGCCTTTAAGCCTCTGTGTGAATGGGTATTAGTTAGTTTCAGACAAGCTAAAGAATCACTGGAGAGTGATCTAAATATCAACAAACAGAAATGTCTCTCAGATCTTCAGTCCTATTTTACTGTTACTTTCGGGGGGTCGCTATTTTCGGAACTTTACGGTATATTTTATTAATTAAATAATTTCACTTTATAGAACTGATTTTCTTTGTCATTGTCAGCCATCCTCTCATTCTTATTTTGTTATTTTTCTTCCATTCATTTTCATTCATTTCACTTAATACGTAACAATTAGTTAACAATAATTAATTTTGACCATTGTTCGTTCGCTCAGTCGCCTTCATGTTCTCAACACAACGACAATATCCAGTCATCCGTTGTTGTTTTTCTGTGATTTTGTGTCAATCAACTAATGATTAATTCTGGTTTTTTCCAACTTTAAACTTGACTTTCCAGGAAATGGTTCAACTAAAGGCAAGTTTATCCTGTTCGTGTTTATGATTAAATTATAAACAATGTCTTAATTTGCAACTGAACATTTTGATTCTTTTAATAACCCACTTGCAACTTGTTCTTTTTATTAGCATGTTAATATTGACTGGTCAATGTTTAATATTGTTCTTTTTACCCTGATATGCACTTTAAAAAGTGCATATCAGGGTTGCCCCCCCCCCCCCCCCCCCCCCCCCTAGAAAGGCGAAAAAGATACCAAAGAGTACTAAGAACTGTACTATTTTTATATATATTTATAGCTTTTAATATGTACTGCCCCCCCCCCCCCCTTGAATTTTGAGTTATGTACGGTACACGAAGTAAGAGCCAATGTTATTAAAATAAATAAACAAATTTTAATTTTAATAATAATAATTTTATTTTTATTGTCAAATGTTGATTTTGAGTGTCTAAATTCAAGTGCTAGCCATTATTGCATGTTTGCTGTTGATATTGGCTGCATGTGTCCAAGCAATAATACTGGTCAGCATGCATAACCTTGCTGTGTTCATAAGTAAATATTTACTTATTGGCTAAGCTTACACCATGGCATACAATATAAAGCACATCTACATTTCAAGAGAGTTATTGCATGAAAACCTGCCAGCACCTCAAACGCATCTGTTGAAATTAGTGGATAAGTTTAAAAGCACCATAATATTTTGTAACCATTATCATTGAAGTGCGACCTTCAAAACGGCTTGTATTTTGAAAATAGCTACGTCAATCAAACAACACAAGCGTGTCCAGACTTTAACCAATCATAGCAAAGCTAATTTGATGATGGCCGTCTAGACTAGAGTTTGTCTGTAAGCGTTGTAGTTTTCAGGGTCGCACTTCAACGATAATGGTTGTAATATTACAATTAATCATGATATACTCGCGGCTCGGTAAATATCCACCACTACTCGTATGTAATATATACACCTATTCCAATAAATGTTGATCACGGATGATCTGAAATGGATGATCTGGGACCAAACGGAATTGTGAGCTGAGCTTATATTTGCATAATCCATCAAAGTGCTCACTAGAAGTAGCAAAAGTGTTGGGTTTTGATGCTGACTATATCTTACGAATTATTACTGATATCACGCCCGGCCCACAATTCCTCTCGGTCTCAGATCATCCGTTTCAGATCGTCCGTGATCAACGTTTATTGGAATAGGTGTATATATTATAATCATCATGGCTTTGTGGCTGTTTATGCTTATTATATTTGTGTAAATATTATTTTGAACTCTGATAAGTGATCACTTGAAGGACTCCCTGCAAGAACAACGTAAGTGATCTCTGATCAAAATCTAAATTCTCCTAGAGATTCTTTGAATTTCAAAGGAGAATTTGGGTTTTGATCACAAGTCACTTACTCCGTTCTTGCAGGGACCCCTTCACCCCTTCACTTGATAGTGGGCTGCTTAGTGGTACATGTTTGACTGTATTTACAAATACCAGCATTTTGGTGGTTGCCGTCCTTTCCATCCTCGATGCTTACACTGCCTATTGTGGAATTTAGTACTTCATTATTGATTGGTGTGGTGTGAACATGTTGCATTTTGTTAAATGGCTGCTTTTCCTGATAATAAGACAGTTTGTCTGAAATATCGGCATGACCTTACATACAACACTGTAAGACTACTGAATCGCTAATTTTCACATAACCACAATAATTCATAGAGATATGGATTCATCAATCCAGTACTAGTACTGCAAAGGGTTTAGAGATCTTTAGAACTTAGAACAAAGTGAGTTGATACACGCAGTGAAGAGAAAAAAGCAATTATGTATATTAGAGCCGATAAAACATGATCTGCAAGTTTATTGAACAGCTTCAAAAATGGTTTTCCGAAATAATACATTTTCGGATTATTTCAGTAAAAAAAAAACAGCAAGGAAAACACTATTGATAACAGTTTTTTACAGCTTTGTAAATACTGATTGAGCTACCCTGTATAAATAAAGGCATCTATCTATCTATCTATCTACGTCAGTTGTGAGGATTTTACACCGAGGTATTAAACCCCAGAAATATCGGCATTTTACTTGGTCGAAGAAAGTCCTACTGTAGTTTGTGACTTCATGCAATTTGTTTGAAGAAAACCATTTTGATATTCTCATTTTCTACATGAACTGCAGCTCCAGTGATATTCTAAGATACCATGATATTTGTTGAAAAATCCTTCTAAATAATTGAAGGGGTCCCTGCAAGAACGGATTAAGTGACTTGTGATCAAAACCCAAATTCTCCTTTGAAATTCAAAGAATCTCAAGGAGAATTTAGATTTTGATCAGAGATCACTTACGTTGTTCTTGCAGGGAACCCTTCAATTGGCCCAAATAATGTGAAACAATAACCATAGTTTCAGCACAATAGTTAAAATATATATTGTATTAACGAAAGGTATCAAACCCCAGCCCAGGTTCCGGTGTACACAGTCGATAACAATATGCATTTACCTGTTATTTAGGAGAATATGGACATCATAAGTCTTATCCAATGGTTAACAATTCTTGGATAACTGCAATGATCAGTTTTATCCGTTGGATAAGACTTATCCAGTGGATAGTGCTATTCACCTTTCGCAGAACTGGTGCCTGGTCTTTATGTGTTTGCTGGCTTTACTGACTTTTTGGCTCTGTTTTTAGTTCCCCCAATTTCTGGCAAGAGAACGAGTGGCCTCGGCAAAGGAGCCATTGCAGGGATTGTCATTGCTATACTACTCCTAGTCCTCATCACCATTGATCTCTTCTGCTGCTTCTTTAATAGCTGTGGAGTTATCTTCTGTTGCCAGCGAGCTTGCTGCGGAAAGAGTTGTAAGTTTTTATTTTTATTTTTATTTTTATATTAATTTTTTATTGTTCAGATTATATGACATCGCATTTTACACAAATATACAATAAATTGACAGAAGATAATATAACATTTTACAAGAATTGTAAGTTATTCTATAAGTATTTATTATTATATAATAAGCACTGTTGAAATAATGTTATCGGGTTTAAAACCATGAGGCGAAACGAGTGGTTTTAGAGCTGATAAAACATGATCTGCAAGTTTATTGAACAGCTTCAAAAACGGTTTTCCAAAATAATACATTTTCGGATTATTTCAGTAAAAAAAAACCCAGCAAGGAAAACACAAACATAGCAATTATATCGTGTTGCTTCTAATGCCTCATACATGTGCACCGATACTCTCAAAAAGATCCCTCATTTGAACAACGTTCCAGCTGGAAGGTCAATGATAGGACACCAATATGAGACCTTCCCTTATTAGTATTCTTTATTTAAAGAATACTAATAAGCATTCTTTATTTAAAAAATTACTAATAAGCAGGGCATTACTGCCGGGTAATGTTAGAAAGTTTCAATGTTAGAAAGTTTGATGTTTGATGAAGTAAAGAACATAATTCAACTTTCTTTCAAGACTAGTAATAATAGTAATAGTTATTATTAGAGTAATTATTAGTAATTATTAGAATAGTAATAATAGTCTAGTGCTCTATTTCTTTGATTTCTTCAAAAACTGAGTTTGCCAACTTGGGGTGCAGCTTATTTGCTGGTTTTGTTTGCCCCCAAAAGGAGAAATTGCAAATCCCATGCCCCATTACTAAGCTTGCAGACAGTTCCAACTTTTTGTAAAATATAGGTTTTTTAGTAAGCAACTACACACAGAGGGATACTGTATTTCCTCAAATAAACGCCCAGCCTCAAATAAACGCCTCCCTCCAATAAACGGCCCCCTTCAGGAGAAAAACCGTTAACATACGCCTCCCTCTTTTAAATGCCCCCTTCTAATAAACGCCCCCCCCCCCCCCCCCCCCCCCCCCCCTTTAGAGGGGCGTTTATTAGAGACACTCAACACTCACTCGAAAGGGGGCGTTTATTAGAATAGACACGAAAAACAAACACTGACATTGAAATATTCCTGTTTTTATTCTTTAAATGTCCACAACTGACTCAATGCCGCTTATGTTTTTCATCGTATTGTCGATGATTTGGGAAACGTTTTCGAAGCAAAATTTGGAGTTTCGAAATATACGGCCCCCTCTTTTAAATGCCTCCCTCTAATAAACGCCCCCCCTCCCCCCCCCCTCTAAAACTTCAAATTTTAAATAAAGAACACTACAACCTTTGACTCAGCCCATTTATTTGATGAAATCTGTCTTAGTGAGAACATACCGTAACTAATAAAAACTTTGACTCAGCCCAGCTTAGTGATGTCTGTCTTAGTGAGAACATACCGTAACTAATAAAACACTTTGACTCAGCCCAGCTTAGTGATGTCTGTCTTAGTGAGAACATACCGTAACTAATAAAAACACTTTGACTCAGCCCAGCTTAGTGATGTCTGTCTTAGTGAGAACATACCGTAACTAATAAAACACTTTGACTCAGCCCAGCTTAGTGATGTCTGTCTTAGTGAGAACATACCGTAACTAATAAAACACTTTGACTCAGCCCAGCTTAGTGATGTCTGTCTTAGTGAGAACATACCGTAACTAATAAAACACTTTGACTCAGCCCAGCTTAGTGATGTCTGTCTTAGTGAGAACATACCGTAACTAATAAAACACTTTGACTCAGCCCAGCTTAGTGATGTCTGTCTTAGTGAGAACATACCGTAACTAATAAAACACTTTGACTCAGCCCAGCTTAGTGATGTCTGTCTTAGTGAGAACATACCGTAACTAATAAAACAGTGCTACTGACAAGGATGACTGTCAATCATAGATAGGTTTCTACCATGGAGGGGTCTGTCTAGAAGGACTTAAATGTACATGTATAATAATGATTTATTGCTTTGTGTGTTGTAGATGAGGTGGATGGTAAAGGCAAAGGAAGTGAGATGGAAAAATTACAGTAAGTATTGAAGAAGATAAAAACCTGCAGTATACGAAGACAGTACAGATACTGTGTTAGATGCATCCTCGGGAACCCAGGGCTATATTCTGTCGCTCATTACTCGAAGTCTGTTGGAACTTGTTCCGGAATTCAAGATTCTGTATGGCGGCTAGCTGTCTTATTCAAACCAGAATATACTTGATACAAATTGGTCGACCTTCCTATGTCGACCAATCAGAAACAAGATGAATTTAGACTTCCAAAATAAGTTCCAACAGACTTCGTTCCCAGGGATATTTCTCTGGGAGCAAGAAACAAGCAACAGAATATACAAATGTACCTCTTGGTTCTCGAGAATGGGTTACAAGTAGCATAGCCAGGAGACGTAAAAGTTCATAAAATGATTTATGCATCACTGTCACAATGACTGCTTTCACATTGTCATTTCTGTACCATGACTTGTCACATTGTCATCACTGTCACCATGATTTGTCATATTGTCATCACTGTCACCATGACTTGTCATATTGTCATCACTGTACCATGACTTGTCACATTGTCATCACTGTCACCATGATTTGTCATATTGTCATCACTGTACCATGACTTGTCACATTGTCATCACTGTCACCATGATTTGTCATATTGTCATCACTGTACCATGACTTGTCACATTGTCATCACTGTCACCATGATTTGTCATATTGTCATCACTGTCACGATGACTGCTGTCACATTGTCATCACTGTTACATGACTTGTCACATTGTCATCACTGTCACCATGATTTGTCACATTGTCATCACTGTCACCATGACTTCTGTCACATTGTCATCACTGTTACATGACTTGTCACATTGTCATCACTGTCACTATGACTTGTCACATTGTCATCACTGTCACCATGACTTCTGTCACATTGTCATCACTGTTACATGACTTGTCACATTGTCATCACTGTCACTATGACTTGTCATCACTGTCACCATGACTTCTGTCACATTGTCATCACTGTCACCATGACTTCTGTCACATTGTCATCACTGTTACATGACTTGTCACATTGTCATCACTGTCACCATGACTTGTCACATTGTCATCACTGTCACCATGACTTGTCACATTGTCATCACTGTCACCATGACTGCTGTCACATTGTCATCACTGTCACCATGACTTGTCACATTGTCATCACTGTCACCATGACTTCTGTCACATTGTCATCAATGTTACCATGACTTGTCACATTGTCATCACTGTCACCATGACTTGTCACATTGTCATCACTGTCACCATGACTTGTCACATTGTCATCACTGTCACCATGACTGCTGTCACATTGTCATCACTGTCACCATGACTTGTCACATTGTCATCACTGTCACCATGACTTGTCACATTGTCATCACTGTCACCATGACTTGTCACATTGTCATCACTGTACCATGACTTGTCACATTGTCATCACTGTCACCATGATTTGTCATATTGTCATCACTGTCACTATGACTGCTGTCACATTGTCATCACTGTTACATGACTTGTCACATTGTCATCACTGTCACCATGATTTGTCACATTGTCATCACTGTCACCATGACTTCTTTCACATTGTCATCACTGTTACATGACTTGTCACATTGTCATCACTGTCACTATGACTTGTCACATTGTCATCACTGTCACCATGACTTCTGTCACATTGTCATCACTGTTACATGACTTGTCACATTGTCATCACTGTCACTATGACTTGTCATCACTGTCACCATGACTTCTGTCACATTGTCATCACTGTCACCATGACTTGTCACATTGTCATCACTGTCACCATGACTTGTCACATTGTCATCACTGTCACCATGACTTCTGTCATATTGTCATCACTGTCACCATGACTTGTCACATTGTCATCACTGTCACCATGACTGCTGTCATATTGTCATCACTATCACCATGACTTGTCACATTGTCATCACTGTCACGATGACTGCTGTCACATTGTCATCACTGTCACCATGACTTGTCACATTGTCATCACTGTCACCATGACTTGTCACATTGTCATCACTGTCACCATGACTTGTCACATTGTCATCACTGTCACCATGACTTCTGTCACATTGTCATCACTTTCACCATGACTTGTCACATTGTCATCACTGTCACCATGACTGCTGTCACATTGTCATCACTGTCACCATGACTTGTCACATTGTCATCACTGTCACCTGACTTGTCACATTGTCATCACTGTCACCATGACTTGTCACATTGTCATCACTGTCATCATGACTGCTGTCACATTGTCATCACTGTCACCATGACTTGTCACATTGTCATCACTGTCACCATGACTGCTGTCATATTGTCATCACTGTCACCATGACTTGTCACATTGTCATCACTGTCACGATGACTGCTGTCACATTGTCATCACTGTCACCATGACTTGTCACATTGTCATCACTGTCACCATGACTTGTCACATTGTCATCACTGTCACCATGACTTGTCACATTGTCATCACTGTACCATGACTTGTCACATTGTCATCACTGTCACCATGATTTGTCATATTGTCATCACTGTCACTATGACTGCTGTCACATTGTCATCACTGTTACATGACTTGTCACATTGTCATCACTGTCACCATGATTTGTCACATTGTCATCACTGTCACCATGACTTCTTTCACATTGTCATCACTGTTACATGACTTGTCACATTGTCATCACTGTCACTATGACTTGTCACATTGTCATCACTGTCACCATGACTTCTGTCACATTGTCATCACTGTTACATGACTTGTCACATTGTCATCACTGTCACTATGACTTGTCATCACTGTCACCATGACTTCTGTCACATTGTCATCACTGTCACCATGACTTGTCACATTGTCATCACTGTCACCATGACTTGTCACATTGTCATCACTGTCACCATGACTTCTGTCATATTGTCATCACTGTCACCATGACTTGTCACATTGTCATCACTGTCACCATGACTGCTGTCATATTGTCATCACTGTCACCATGACTTGTCACATTGTCATCACTGTCACCATGACTGTCACATTGTCATCACTGTCACATGACTTGTCACATTGTCATCACATTGTCACTGTCACCATGACTTGTCACATTGTCATCACTGTCACCATGACTTGTCACATTGTCATCACTGTCACCATGACTTGTCACATTGTCATCACTGTACCATGACTTGTCACATTGTCATCACTGTCACCATGACTTGTTACATTGTCATCACTGTCACGATGACTGCTGTCACATTGTCATCACTGTCACCACGACTTGTCACATTGTCATCACTGTCACTTTTTTTTTAAAACAGGTTCAGTTACTGTTGATTAGTTATGTTTCTCATTGATGTTTTTCTCTAAGTAGGCGTCCTCTAGTACTATTTCAGGTTCTGTGGCAGGTTGTACATGTAGGTAGAGTACCGTAAGTAGCTTAGTTAGGTAAGTATGTAGGAACAGCCAGTGTAGCCGTTGAGTGGTCAGACTGCATGGAATTCCATGGGTGAGTGAGCCATTGCATGTACAAGTGAAAATACAATAATGTAAACCCGTTGCTAGTTTGCAATCAATCCCTGGAGATTTAAAGTACAAAGACGCAGTGGCCATGTTGGTGGTACAAACAAGAGAAGCTAACATGGAAGTGTTTTTTTTTTTTTTTTTGAAAGTGTTTTGTTATCGGGCACCAACTTGGCCACCATGACGTCACATGCAAACCAGTCAAACCTGTTTTCACTTTTAATTGGTTCATTTAAATGCAATTAATATTCAATTATTAATTATTCATGTTTTCCAGGAAAAATCCACCTCCAGAAAATGTTTGAGCCTATCACTGTGTCAGCAGTCATTCATCCAACACACGAGCAAACAGACGCTTGGTTTGTACAGAACATAAGGCTAATGCCTGCCTTGAAGATAATAATGGTGTCTAAGATAAGAACAGAATAATTACCTGACATTTCAAGGCAAAACTGTTAGTCTGAACATTTTAGATTAGCCGCTGAACAGTTGCACTGCAGGCTCATATTTTTAGATTAACCGCTGTGTAGTTGCACTGCAGGCTCAGATTTTTAGATTTCTTTCATTTCTCATTTCTTCTCATTTGTTTTTATTTCCTTCTCCATATTGTAGATTATTAGATCGATTTGTTTTGTTTTAACGTTGTTTTAGTTTTGTAATATATGTGTGAACATTACAGTTGTTATATAATGCCATATGCTTGGCTTTGTTCATTAATACTTACATGAGTACCGACAGTCAAAAAGCGAGTACACAGGTAGCCCAAGCTATGAATTATATATATTTCAAAATATATATACCGTACTGTATTTGAGCGAATAAGCGCCCACTCTTGATTAAGCGTCCCCCCCTCGATTATGCGCCCACCCTCGATTATGCGCCCCCCTCGATTAAGCGCCCACTTGAACACGAAATTTGACATAAGTGCCCCCTCCTCATTGAAAATGATGAAGATATAGATGTGGAATGAACTACCCCTTGGATGTCATATTTTATTAATAAAAGCTACATCGTAGAAAACAAACCCGGAGTCCTAGTCATTTTGCAATTATAATACCAGTAATAACAACAATAACCAACTTTATTTACTGAGGGTAAACACGTAACAGTCATAGACTGATGAACTTGTGGCCTCTCCTCGAATAAGTGCCTCCTCGATTAAGTGCATCCTCGAATAAGTGCCTCCTCGATTAAGTGCCCCCCTTGAACACAAAATTTGAAATAAGCGCCCGGGCGCTTATTCGATCAAATACGGTATATATATATATAATATATTTCAAATCATAACTGGGGTTTCCTGTGCTGGGAGATCTTTGAAGTATTCATTGGGGTGGGGAGGGTAGTCTATATTATTTTTTATCGTCTATAGTGATTATTATTAGTGATACAGTTATGCCCCAGGCTCTTTGATCCCTCATTGCTTGGGAGGAGAGATTGGGACTGGTACAGAAGGGTTACGTCGTTACAACACAGGCATCCCAACGTACATGTATGTGTCCAAAGTAAAGGGCCGGACACGGAGCAACATTGCGCGCAACATTGCACGCAACACGCATTGTTGCAGCGTGTGTCCACCTCTGCAACATGTTGCGCGCAATGTTGCAGAAGTAGAATCGAGTCCTACTTCTGCAACATTGCGAGCAACAAATTACGTCGTATTAGCGCGCGCTAGTCAATAGACCTCTTTAGCTTGTATGCAAATTGCCCATTTCAGATCATGTGATGTAAACACTGATATTCTCTGGAGAATTAGACCTTTCAATATAAACGAATAAATTTCAGAAATATAAAGGAACAATTCTCCAGAGAATATCAGTGTTTACATCACATGATCTGAAATGGGCAATTTGCATACAAGCTAAAGAGGTCTATTGCACGCAACATGTTGTAGAGGTGGACACACGCTGCAACAAAATTGCCAAACCATTATGTAAAGTGTCGACCAAAGATATATTGGCTTATTTAACAAAGTAGGGTGACAACTTTCATTGTGATGTAATAATAATAATGACTTAATTAATTTGAATAAATTACTAACTATCGTTATAATAATAATAATAATAATAATAATAATAATAAAAGACTTCATTAATTAATCAATTGGTGGGTTGCACCTTGGAATGCACACCCTAGAAATGCTTGTAGATAAAAATGGGTGGCAAATAGTCCCTTTTCGCGTTCACAGATCCCGTTGTAAAACCGCTGTACTTATTGACAACAGACGCATTTGTACAGGGTTAGCCTCGAGTCAGTGTAAATTATTCACAAATACCAACAAGAACACGAAAAAATGTTGACATGAAACAATAGAAACATTTTTGAATTGCACTGACTGTTTTCTGAATCGAGGCTAAGCCTGTACAAATGCGTCTTTTGTCAAGGACAGCGGTCATCTCTAAACAACGCGAAACTGGAGTATCCACTTTAGAAACGAGTGGAGGACTGGGAACTAGTTTTAAGGATTAACGTAATTAACAAATTAACCCCATCACAAGAAAGAGCATAACAGAATTAGTAAGTTTTAGGAGTTTGATAGGGTTTGGACAAGCAGCAACTGAACTGTAGACATTTAAAAACTGCAAAAATTACAAAGAAATCGGTATGGTTACTCGGGACAAGTGTCCCTGGTAAACATACAATCATTTCTTTGTAATTTCTGAGATGTTTGGAAAGCTGTTACTCGTTTAACATCTAAGAAAACCTATTGAAACTTTGCGAAATTGCTAATTTTGATCTGCTCTTTCTTGTGATGGGGTTCATTTCTTAATGAGATCATTTCTAAAAACTTGTTCCCAGTCCTCCACTCGTTTTCTAAAGTGGCTAAACAATGTTTGTAAATATTACCACCGTGCACACCATTTATTAGAGCTGGTACTTTGGGCTGCCTGTGTTGTACATAACTCGGTTCTTACAGACAAACAGACATCTGGGATTCTTTTATTTAGTTCTCCCAAGGGGGGGAGGGGGGGGTACTCAGGGGTATCAGTGACGGGGAGGTGCGAATGAGGCCAAACTTTTAACCCCCCAAAAAGTCCATTACTTATTTTTCTCCGCATAAAATCGAGAACGGTAGGATATCATTTTTATCAACCCCAAAAAAGTCCTTGCCAAAATCTTTATATCAAAAAAAGTCCACCAGAAAATTGATAACCCCAAAAAAGTCCCAAGCCGCGAATTTCAAACCCAAAAAAGGTCTTCGCACCTCCCCGTCACTGCACTGATACCCCTGAGTACCCCCCTGGGTTAGTTCTGATAAGTAATTATTATTAAAAAAGCACTTCTGAAGTTATATAAACCCCCACCAACCAAATACTCGAAAGTACTATATCATATCCTGGCCCTTCGAAGCCTTGGCACATGGCACATTCACTCAATGATTCATTCTTGGGCATATTTTCGCTATATTGTAATCCATCTTCACGTGTTGAAGACATTGAACACTCGTTAGAATGCGTGAACGATCGTGAACACTCGTTAGAATGCGTGAACGATCGAACACTCGTTCGTTAGAATGCGTGAACGATCGTGAACACTCGTTAGAATGCGTGAACGATCGTGAACACTCGTTAGAATGCGTGAACGATCGTGAACACTCGTTAGAATGCGTGAACGATCGTGACACGATCGTGAAATCGTGAACACTCGTTAGAATGCGTGAACGATCGTGAACACTCGTTAGAATGCGTGAACGATCGTGAACACTCGTTAGAATGCGTGAACGATCGTGAACACTCGTTAGAATGCGTGAACGATCGTGAACACTCGTTAGAATGCGTGAACGATCGTGAACACTCGTTAGAATGCGTGAACGATCGTGAACACTCGTTAGAATGCGTGAACGATCGTGAACACTCGTTAGAATGCGTGAATCGTCTTCTCGTTAGAATGCGTGAACGATCGTGAACACTCGTTAGAATGCGTGAACGATCGTGAACACTCGTTAGAATGCGTGAACGATCGTGAACACTCGTTAGAATGCGTGAACGATCGTGAACACTCGAATGCGTGAACGATCGTGAAACACTCGTTAGAATGCGTGAACGATCGTGAACACTCGTTAGAATGCGTGAACGATCGTGACTCGTTAGAATGCGTGAACGATCGTGAACACTCGTTAGAATGCGTGAACGATCGTGAACACTCGTTAGAATGCGTGAACGATCGTGAACACTCGTTAGAATGCGTGAACGATCGTGAACACTCGTTAGAATGCGTGAACGATCGTGAACACTCGTTAGAATGCGTGAACGATCGTGAACACTCGTTAGAATGCGTGAACGATCGTGAACACTCGTTAGAATGCGTGAACGATCGTGAACACTCGTTAGAATGCGTGAACGATCGTGAACACTCGTTAGAATGCGTGAACGATCGTGAACACTCGTTAGAATGCGTGAACGATCGTGAACACTCGTTAGAATGCGTGAACGATCGTGAACACTCGTTAGAATGCGTGAACGATCGTGAACACTCGTTAGAATGCGTGAACGATCGTGAACACTCGTTAGAATGCGTGAACGATCGTGAACACTCGTTAGAATGCGTGAACGATCGTGAACACTCGTTAGAATGCGTGAACGAATAGAATGCGTGAACGATCGTGAACACTCGTTAGAATGCGTGAACGATCGTGAACACTCGTTAGAATGCGTGAACGATCGTGAACACTCGTTAGAATGCGTGAACGATCGTGAAACTCGTTAGAATGCGTGAACGACGTGAACACTCGTTAGAATGCGTGAACGATCGTGAACACTCGTTAGAATGCGTGAACGATCGTGAACACTCGTTAGAATGCGTGAACGATCGTGAACACTCGTTAGAATGCGTGAAGTTCGTGAATACTCGTTAGAATGCGTGAAGTTCGTGAATACTCGTTAGAATGCGTGAACGATCGTGAACACTCGTTAGAATGCGTGAACGATCGTGAACACTCGTTAGAATGCGTGAACGATCGTGAACACTCGTTAGAATGCGTGAACGATCGTGAACACTCGTTACAATGCGTGAAGTTCGTGAACGTGCACAAGGATGAGTGAAAGTCAGATTTGAGTATGTTAATGTTCGTACACATTCTTGTGGTAGATTAAACGTCTGTAAACACGCATCAAAATAGAGTACAAACACTAAAAGCGTGAAATAGTATTATTTAATTAATACTAAATAGAGCGAGAAAACAATAGAAATAGTACTATTTAGTATAGAGTACCGAAGTGAAGACGTCATAAAAAATAAATTTTTCGCTTTATCAACTTTCGATCCCCGATTTGGAAAGAACATCAATAAAGAAGCTTACATGTCAAATTTGACAGCAATCTGTTAAATAGCGGCTGAGATATGGCCAGTTGAATATATAATTTCCCCACACAAATCACTGTAATTTCGGCTTGGATCATAAAGTTATGATGTTTTTTCGAAATCGGAGATCGAAAGTTGATAAAGCGAAAATTATTGTTTTCGTGACGTCACACTTCGGTACTCTATTACAGTCGATCCTTCGTAAGCGACCACCTCAGGATCTGGGGTTAGTGGTCTCTTACGAGATATTTTAATTACTGTGATTACAGTATATGAAAAACAAAATGGGGTTTTGTAAAGGTGGTCGCTTAAGTGAGATGTGCACTTATGAGAGTGGTCGATCAAAGCGAGTCAACTGTATTTAGATTTAGGACTTTCACGCTTTTAGTGTATGTACTCTATGGCACAGTAAAGTTATTACTCTCAGTATAGTAAATATTGCCGTTTAAAGTAACTACGACTTATGACTACGTACCAGGGCGTACATGTACAGTGTCTTAGTCTGTTGCGATGAGGAATCTTATAGCATCTCTTAGTCTATAATTAAACTGATAATAGAGAAAGCAAATCTGTTTTCCACAACCGGAAGTGAATATATCATTGGATATAATAGAGAAAGCAAATCTGTTTTCCACAACCGGAAGTGAATATATCATTGGATATAATAGAGAAAGCAAATCTGTTTTCCACAACCGGAAGTGAATATGTCATTGGATATAATAGAAAAAGCAAATCTGTTTTCCACAACAGGAAGTGAATATATCTGTAGCACTTCCGGTAACTATTACTTCCTGATGGTTATTTAATTTTATAATACTGTAGTTTCAAATTGATTAATTAATAAAGAACAACAAAATGTTCTTGCTTCCATGGTTACGGCTATATCATCAACCAATAGGGCCCTCGGTGTCTGGTCATTTGTCTCTTGCTGTTGTATGTGCTGTTTACATGAGTTTAGGGTTGGAGTGCCGGATCGTGTAAACGGGCACTTGTAAGATCTGTGATCATTTAAACAATCAAAGACACCCGTTGGCATGGCAAACTCGTGGATTCATTCATCCATCCATCCATTCATCCATCCATCCATTCATTCATTCTTCCATCCATCCATTCGTTTGTTCGTTCATTCATCCATTCGTTTGTTCGTTCATTCATCCATCCATTCATCCATCCATTCATCCATTCATTCATCCGTTTGTTCGTTCGTTCATTCATCCTTTCATTCATTCATTCGTTTGTTCGTTCATTCATCCATTCATTCGTTCGTTCGTTCATCCATCCATCCATTCATTCATTCGTTTGTTCGTTCATTCATCCATTCATTCATCCATTCATTCATTCATTCGTTCATTCATTCATTCATTCGTTCGTTCGTTCATTCGTTCATTCATCATTCATTCCTGTAAAGAGTGAGTGTCCCGATCCTTCCCCAAACTTGTCCCGATTACATAATCCAAGAGTTAAAAAGAGATGGCGGCTACGTAAAAATAGTGAGCAATTATTCCCCGAAGTGGAGGCGAGTAGTGGTGGATATTTACCGATCACCACTACTCACCGACACTGAGGGGATACGGTAATTGTATATTATTATATTATATAGTCACATTGAAACGCGCGCTCTGATTGGTCGAGAACTGTGCTTTATCAGAGAACGGAGCACGGTTTGATGACGCTATTTTTCAAAAAGACCAAAATACTGAAGAAAACAAACCCAGCGCGCGCTCGATGGCGTAACTGGCGTCAGTAGCGCGCGCACTTCACTCGCTAAAATTGTATTCAAAAATACAACAGAATCCTCAAATGTCTTGCCATAAATTCATAGTTTCTATATAATAAAGCAAATAGAACAGCTTCAT
Source organism: Actinostola sp. cb2023 (assembly GCA_033675265.1). Classification (NCBI taxonomy): domain Eukaryota; kingdom Metazoa; phylum Cnidaria; class Anthozoa; order Actiniaria; family Actinostolidae; genus Actinostola; species Actinostola sp. cb2023. The sequence continues at coordinate 72,014 of JAUJYZ010001349.1, forward strand.
CTGTGCTCCGTTCAGTTATAAAGCACTTAGGAAGTAACGATAGCACTCGAGAAGTGAGGAGAAACACTCGCCTACGGCTTGTGTTTCTCCCTACACTTCTCTCGTGCTCTCGTCACTTCCTTCGTGCTTTATAACTGAACGGAGCACAGATGAAGCTGTTCTATTTGTTAAATATAGCACAGATACTACGCGCGCTCTTATTGGTCAATTAGCGGGCCGTAACTTCCCGTACGGCCCGCTGAAAACAGAAATGTAAGGAAAAGCTACATAATAAATATCTTATATTAACGTCGCTTGCTCGGTACGGTCCGTACGGGAAGTTATGGATCCTCGTTTTCCCCCACTTTTTATGGCCCGCGCGCTACGCGCTTGAATATATCTAATATTGCTCAATATTAGATGTCAGTAATTAGTAATTTACCAAATCAGTGGATAGCAATTTTGGCGCGTTTTGATTGGCTCCCGTAACTCGGAATATCCTTGGCTATTCACTGTTTTGGGACGAGATTCAAAATGGCGTCTTGTTTCGCTACAGTCTCCGAATTTATTTGTTCAATAAAGTGCCATTTTTTATGCAACTGATTTGGGAAATACATACCTCTTATTAACCGCGGTTAATAAGAGGTATGTATTTCCCAAATCAGTTGCATAAAAAATGGCACTTTATTGAACAAATAAATTCGGAGACTGTAGCGAAACAAGACGCCATTTTGAATCTCGTCCCAAAACAGTGAATAGCCAAGGATATTCCGAGTTACGGGAGCCAATCAAAACGCGCCAAAATTGCTATCCACTGATTTGGTAAATTACTAATTACTGACATCTAATATTGAGCAATATTAGATATATTCGGCCTGCGGCCTCAGCTGACTGCAATATATCTAATATTGCTGCTGGCCGCCGAAGTAACTAGTTGATATAATTACTGACCCTCATCAAAAAATAGTAATGGGCTCCTGTCACTGCATGTCATTTAAGCAAATTACATTTCGAAGTCATCAATGCGCATGTGTAAAACGTTTGCTGTAGATAATTTCGTTCACGCCAATCTGATGTCGATTTTATTAAAGTGCCTATAACCCCTGTGAGTTTGTTTTAAAAATCGATTATATATTAAGGTGGCTATATACTGTTTTTTAAAGCTCCGACCGGCAATATTCAGAGCGCTCAAAAAATATCTTTCTCTCTTTGCAGTGAAACGATTTTTACACATGTGCATGACTAAATGATTGAAGTTTAAAATAGTGGATGTGGCATGGCAATCGCCATTAGTATGCTCATGTTATGGGGAAATCCCGATAAATAGTTTTTGGAGCCGGTCTCGGAAAATCCTCGATATAATTTTTCTCAAACTCGGGATGTTGTACTTTGAGTGTAGGCCTTGCCGTTGAGTGAATTTCAACAAATTAAATCTAGCCGTTTTAAAATGATGATGTTGTTAAGTTTATTATTGATTTCTCGGTTTCGACTCAATACCGTTCACGGAAAGAGCTCTAAAATAAGATATATTAAATATATCTCACTTGTGTTTTACTAGACAAATCTTTAATATGTTCTTAGGGATGTTGTGCAATTTCAAACCATTTTCTTATATCGATGAGGAACTAGAGCTCAGCAAATTAAGAGTACTTTTTGTCATAACATTTCCCGAACTTTAAATCGAAGTTAGGTCCGTATTTCTCGGAAATGGCTCCATAACTTGTTGTCAAACTTTCTCCACATTAAATACAATATATATACAACAAAATGCATCAAGTTTTATTTGCATCGAAAAGATGTAAGTCGCGGGAAAAAGCCGAGAAATACTACCCCTTCACCTTTAGCAGTTTCGGTCGGGCTCAAAATATTCAAGCCTTTGTCTTGCCCTTTTGTTCCACTAACAATGCCGTTTACGTCAATTTTCAATATTTTTACATATTAGCGTTACTTTTTGTCACGCCGTTAATGTCCCACTTCCACGCGCATTTCCGGTGGCTCAATTTTATATCTAATTATAACACAGGGAGCCCAAGCTCATTATCTGTGAAGACCGTTTAATTTGCATATTTACAGTAAATGTATGTGGCTTGAAAAAACATCCCTCCGTATTTCAAGATTTTTCGTAAATAATAGTACTTTTTTTTCACTAATGTGTTGTTCTTACTACTTTTCGATGTTGTGACGGCGTTTCATGATCAGCGTCATTAGAGCGTTTTTTCACGAAAATACCCCTGAAAGAGTTAATGGCGCTGAAACGCCGTCACAACATCGAAAGTAGTAAGAACAACACATTAGTGAAAAAAAAGTACTATTATTTACGAAAAATCTTGAAATACGGAGGGATGTTTTAAAGCCACATACATTTACTGTAAATATGCAAATTAAACGGTCTTCACAGATAATGAGCTTGGGCTCCCTGTGTATAATTAGATATAAAATTGAGCCACCGGAAATGCGCGTGGAAGTGGGACATTAACGGCGTGACAAAAAGTAACGCTAATATGTAAAATTATTGAAATTGACGTGAACGGCATTGTTAGTGGAACAAAAGGGCAAGACAAAGGCTTGAATATTTTGAGCCCGACCGAAACTGCTAAAGGTGAAGGGGTAGTATTTCTCGGCTTTTTCCCGCGACTTACATCTTTTCGATGCAAATAAAACTTGATGCATTTTGTTGTATATATATTGTATTTAATGTGGAGAAAGTTTGACAACAAGTTATGGAGCCATTTCCGAGAAATACGGACCTAACTTCGATTTAAAGTTCGGGAAATGTTATGACAAAAAGTACTCTTAATTTGCCGAGCTCTAGTTCCTCATCGATATAAGAAAATGGTTTGAAATTGCACAACATCCCTAAGAACATATTAAAGATTTGTCTAGTAAAACACAAGTGAGATATATTTAATATATCTTATTTTAGAGCTCTTTCCGTGAACGGTATTGAGTCGAAACCGAGAAATCAATAATAAACTTAGCAACATCGTCATTTTAAAACGGCTAGATTTAATTTGTTGAAATTCACTCAACGGCAAGGCCTACACTCAAAGTACAACATCCCAAGTTTGAGAAAAATTATATCGAGTATTTTCCGAGACCGGCTCCAAAAACTGTTTATCGGGATTTCCCCATAACATGAGCATACTAATGGCGATTGCCATGCCACACCCACTATTTTAAACTTCAATCATTTAGTCAACACATGTGTAAAAATCGTTTCACTGCAAAGAGAGAAAGATATTTTTTGAGCGCTCTGAATATTGCCGGTCGGAGCTTTAAAAAACAGTATATAGCCACCTTAAGTGAATAGTTGCAGGTTTCAGTATTTTGTGATTTGAACTTCGCCTTTGTGAGTTATAGAGGTTTGAAATCGGGATGTGTTAATTTGGTGACGTAGCATAAGGAATGATGCCATAGCTTATTTAGTTGTTCTTTTCTCAAATAGGATAAAAAGTTTATCAAATCATATCTATAAACTGTGAAAAGATGTCAGTAATTTGCACAAGGGTGCTTTTGTATAAGACCTGATTCCTTAAAGTGCGTCATTTTGACGTCATCTGATTTCCATATCGCGTTTTCAAACCTCTATAACTTGCAAACACGAAGTTCAAATCACAAAATACTGAAACCTGCAACTATTCACTTAATATATAATCGATTTTTAAAACAAACTCACAGGACATCTAAAAGCAATGCTGTAATTTAATCTGATGTCATAGACACGCATGACGTCATAAGAACATGAATTCAGTCGGGAACTACAGAGACAAATAGAATGTTGAGGAAATTCTTTGCTGTGTTGTCTTTACTTCAAGTTTGCTTTGGCTCTGCAGGTGAGTGTGTGACCTATGTCACGGTAGAGTGTGTGACGTTGAATGATTGTTCCAGCACTAATGAATCCACGGTGTTGGTGGGAGAAAACGGTGATGTTTAATTTCTTTCCATTTTATTTTTTGAGCATTGCTTTCATTTCGCTTGCCGATAACCTAACAATTCACTGGAAAAACGCACAATACGATCTTGGCTGGTGTAAATAGTGTAAATAGTATGCACATTGTGTGTAAATGTCCAAAGCAATGTAAATTAATTTACACAGTATTTATAAAATAATTAACTATGATATAACGCGCGCTCTGATTGGCCATAGGATGCGTATTCCGCGTGCTTTATGAAAGCAAACAGCACGCGCGCACAGATATTCAAACATTTTTGTAACGAACAAAATTGAAAACTTGCCTTAAATTCATAATTGTATTTTATAAATGAAATAGAAAACTTGTCCGCTGTGCTATGTACAGATTTATAGCACTTGGGGACTGATCAGAACACTCGAGAAGTGTTGAGAAGTGCCGCTACGCGTCGTGCTTCTCCTAACACTTCTCTCGTGTTCTGATCAGTCCCCGCGTGCTATAAATCTGCACATAGCACGCGCGCTCGTTTTTGTATTTCTTCATTACACGATGCGCGCGCGCTCTTGGCCAATGTATTTTATTGCTGGTTTTCACGTGACGTCATGGCGGCCATGTTGGTTCCCGATAACAAAGCATTCCTCATTAGCTTCTCTTGTTTGTTCAACCAACATGGCCGCTGCGTCTTTGTACTTGAAATCTCCAGGGACATTGATTGCGAACCAGCAATATGCAAATTGTGTGTAAATAAAATGTACGTATGGTTTTGGATACATTTATTTACAATGCCAAAACAGTGCGTTCATTCCCAGTGAAACAGACTGAATACTCAATCATTCTAGCTTTTGGTTTCGAAAAAAATATTTCATATAAACCTCATCTTCGCTGTTTGACACGAAGAGATAATGACAACCGCTCGATCGATCAATATGGCAGCCCATCGATAAAAAACGTGCGCGCGCATATAAATATATTTTTTCATTACAATCTCGTCCCCAGAGCTAGCCTGCCTGCGCCGAAAGTAACGTAGCCTCTGGGGACGATATTGAGCTATGGTTGGGCTGCCTGTGGCTCGATCAGACAAATGAGCAAATGTGATCTCGATCGTGCAACATTGTGTGCAATGGTCCACCTCTACAATTGTTGTGAGCCAACTTACTACTTGGGCTGAGTCGTAATCTGCAGACCGTGTCTTTACTCGGGCTACCTGTGGTAGCACGAGTCGTAATCTGCAGACCGTGTCTTTACTCGGGCTACACGAGTCGTAATCTGCAGACCGTGTCTTTACTCGGGCTACCTGTGGTAGTGCGAGTCGTAATCTGCAGACCGTGTCTTTACTCGGGCTACCTGTGGTAGTGCGAGTCGTAATCTACAGACCGTGTCTTATTACTCGGGCTACCTGTGGTAATGCGAGTCGTAATCTACAGACCGTGACTTTACTCGGGCTACCTTACCCATTACATTCATATTGATATAAAAAACTCTTGATAAAGTAATATAAAATACTATAGAGCGGTTTTCATAAACCCGTAAAACTATTAGTTAATCTGTAATAGTCAAAAGTAAACAAAGGAATGGAATTAGGGAGTACTAAGGTATATTACCGCCGATTCTGATGAAACGCGACCACCTAGACTTTGAGGATTGAGTTTGTACATTGCTTTAGGCGGAAATAGATTAAGCTATAACGTGCTAGAATAACTTTCATATTGGTTTAGTGTTGTAGGAAATGGCTAATAAACGATACAATTGAATTATTAAGCGAAAACTATTCATACTTCAATGATTCACATGTGATTGACGTCCACCTAATGCAAAGTACAAACCATCAAATCAAAGTCTAGGTGGTCGCGTTTCATCGAAATCGGCGGTAAACTAATGTCCATTCACAGGTTTATAATATTTATATTATTACAGCGATTTGCAAAAATTATGTAAAAAAAATACAAAAAATACAAAAAAAAATACAAAAAAAATAAAATATATTGGTATATCGATATATATAGTAATTTGCATAATCCTAATTCTCTGTTTTTAGCTATTCTTAAGCCTGAATCTAAACCCAATGAACCTTTGTAATATGTATGTGAATGTTTTTTTGAGAGAAAAAAAGAACTTTTTGAGGGCTTATGATGAAAATTACCCTATATTTTACATAATGTTTGCAAATTGCTGTATTATTAGTAGAGGTAATCATATGGTTTCAAGTTCAATTTGGAAATAATTTGCACGAGTGTTTTTTTCAAAGAGTATCAAAATTGCATGAGCCTGTAGGGCGAGTGCAATTTGAGCTCTTTGAAAAACACACAAGTGCAAATTATTCCAAATTGAACGAGAAACCGTATGATTGCCAATTAACAATGTTCATGAAAAAAAAGTAATTTGCACTTTTCAACTGCACTGCTCTAAGCCAATCAGAATCTGGTATTTTTTTCATGTATATTATTATTATTATTAGGTTCAGTTTTACTTATTGTAAAGCACCATTGTGCTATAAGGAAATTTATGGTGCTATATAAATTTATGATTATTTATGAAAACCACTAACTATTAATATATTGATAAAATTAATGATAATACAATATTTTAGCATGTTTAACATTTTGCGTCTCATTAGATATTAGTATAAATGTATACTACAACGTTTCTGCAATCGAGTGTATATAGCTAATTGTATAATCGTTGTTGGGTTGGAAATCATAAATCGTAGAAGCTGAGACCGCAAGGATGGATGGGAAATCAGTTCATGAGCCACATTACATGTAGATATATTCAATGTTCTCGTAGTTTTAACTAAGATCCTATAAGTCTGGATAAAAAGGTCGATGATCTGATGGTGTTATTTGAGAGTTTTAATTTCCCAGAATTCCTTTTGGTCATAGCTTTCATGATTTTCAACCCGACAACGATTATGCAATTAGCTATATACCTATTTCAAAAAACGTTGACAATGGTCGACCTAAACTTTTGAAAATTCTGCAAATTCACGTTAACCTCTGCCAGACTCGTTCGAATACCAAGCGTGATTCAAAACTTGAGGTCGAATGAATGAATTTCGCATGTTACTAACGAAAGACTCTCAGTTTCCCATAATTTGTCTACATCTCAGATCATCCATTTCAGATCTGACGCTCGTTGTCAACATTTTTTGAAATAGGTGTATATAATTACAGTTATTAGCATTACCCTTATGTTATTATAATCCTTTATTCATATAACCTATTTCACCCCACTGGTCTGCACAGATTAGTTATTACTACATGTATTTACAGGTCAGTGGAGTATTATATATGTTTCTATTTTAATTCTTTGTTATAAAGCGAATCAATACCTCGATTTTTGGATTTCGAAATGTTGTGATGTCATGGATATGTACTTTCTTGAAATTCAACATCGCTAACTCGAACTACTTTTCATTTCGCTTGGGAGTTCGAGTTAGCAGGGTTCCACGATACAAGCATCAAGAGTTGCAGACTTCCGGTACGCGCGCAATGCATTGTGAGATTATTACAAAGGAAAAGTGAGCACCAAGTGAGCAAAAACATAGCTTGGGCTCCCTGTGTCTAGAATTGGTGCTCACTTTTCCTTTGTAATAATCTCATAATGCATTGCGTGCGTACCGAAAGTCTGGAACTCTTGAAGTTTGTATGGGCATGCAGCCACTACTTTGACCATAGGAAGCCCAAGCAATGGGGGTTTCTATTTGCAGCCATATTCTCCATGAACGTCTTGTACTAAACAAGAACATTGCGGTGAAGCAAATTCAAGTGACATTCAAAATGAGATGGCTGAATTTTTTATCGAAATGTCTGGAAATTTTAGTAAATAGTATCTCCCATGATTCTCTGGGGTCGCACCTAAGTGGTGTGAGTTCCTCAAGGGTTGACTGTTATTGAACTTTTGCAAGTTGAATTAGGTGTATATCAATTAACATTTAGCTTACCAAATTTTGCAAATGTGTTTCTGCTGATATTTGGTATCTCTGTACGCGATATGGAGCCAATCCAAGATCAGATTACGGTATTAACAATCCGACAAGTTTTTGCGTTTTTACTGGTCCGTGACGAGCGTCGCACGCTATAGTATTATATACTCCGCCATTCCGTTTTGTTTTCCGTTTGTCCCTGGTTTAAATTAAGTTGATTTTTTGCTTCCAGTTCAAAGATAATTGTTGGTTTGCCGTATCTTTTGCATGTCTGTACTTGAAGATTGTGAAAACCCCACAAACACAGTACAGGAACGCCAGAACAATGACGGGGATAATATACAACACACCTTCATTGAAATACACATCACCATCATTCAACGTCAACAAAAAATACGCAACGACCAAGCCAACAGTAAATACTATAAAGCCATATAGAAGCATTCTGAAGCCCAGATTTCTCCAATATACTGAGAATTCGATATTACTGTGGACCTCTACGCCATCGACAAACAGATACATCATCCCACAAGGCTCAGTTAACAATGGTCCTCGAAGCAACAACATAAAATTATGTTGTTGGTGTTCCCAACTGAATATCCCGTCATCTGAGCACCAAGGAGTACAAGGATGACATCTTAGGTCACATTCTTTCTCCTCGCCATTGATATATAAGTCACAATTCCCCCAAAGTCTTCCCAGCGTTCGTACGACCTTCACATCGTTGAGAGTTTCGGCTTCAAGTACAAGTTGCCAGGAATGGGTCTTTGTTGGGCAGTACAGCGGCCGGTCACTATCAGTCTCGTTATACATACTTCAGCTAACTAGTGCCTGATCGTGCCTGATGGCTGTTTTATGTGCGATCTTCGCGATCGAATACGTTTCAGACCGTTTCAGGTCGAGCAATGACCTGTGTTGGTTGGGATTCATCCACAGGCAGCCCAAGCAGTGTACTTGAAGCCTAAATATAAATATTTAAAAAAAAATACGTTAAATTGTAAAATTTGTCCTCAATAAATTTATCTCCGTGTTAAAAATGACCTCGGAAGGCGATAAAACCTTATTAGAAGAGGGGCGTTTAAAATTTCCTAGCTAAACCACAGGTAGCCCAAGCTAATAGACCTTTTTCGAGATGCGATGGTCACTGTCCCAGAGGAGGTCTGAATAGTATCCCAGAATGCATTGCGGGAGAAATGTTGTGAAGTTCACGCTTCCAGTCTTCAAGAATGTGATTTGTTAGTGTTTTACAAGCAAGATTTGTTTAGCAATATCGCCAGCATTGAAGGTAAGATTTGTATTACATGTTTCCAGTGCATTAATACTACTTCCCTGAAGACTTTATTTCATGATTTTCTCGCTGTCTTTTGAAAAAATCAGTAGCTTACGAAGGGTATTCACTACGCTTTGAAAATTTGAGTGATAGGCGCTCACCAAAAACCGCTTTATTCTTATTACTGACTTGAGTATTTTATATTTTAATAACACGTTATCGTACTGTAAGGCTTGGAGAACGTTTGTATATAAAATTACTCAAAGTTACTCCACGTTTTAGATAGTTTTACTGGCTCCGAAGTTAGACATTTTTTGACACTTGTGGTCGTATTTCATTGCTCTGAAGCATTCGTGACAACGCGTCACGGCATGTGACAAAACAACTCTTTCGTTGCTGAAATCAATAACTTGTGTTCTAATAGATACGCTAAAAGGCAGTAACTAATATAAACTTTTACTTTTTCAGAATTATGGATGAAAGCTCAAAGCGAACGTATGTTAGCACGGGCAATACGCCACATAAACCCAAAGAGAAACGCGCGAAGAGGACAAGCACTGGTGCATCTCGACGTAAACTGTTACGATGTTGTTAGGCGAACAAGCGCTGGGCTGCGAACACCTTTGAATTATTATATTGATGTATATTGTATATTTATTGATGTCAGGGACACCTGGGAGAACAGCTTGCTGAAGGTGTTCCCTGCTTAAATAAAGCTTATTATTAAGAGAGAGTCCTCGATTAGTTGTGGTCTGTTGTCGAGCAAGGGACCAACGCAACACGTTTCTCGCTGAATTTGTCGATAAAACTGATGTGAACCATCCTAAAAACAGCTTCAAGCCCTTCCAGGCCGGTTACGGAAACCGAGAACTCTTTTTTTGATACGCAGTGAACGTATAATAACCGAATATCATCGAAGACAGGCGCCGAGTAACCAGCAATAGGCCTAAACGCCGCCATTACTTCTTGTCGTCTTGCCGGTTGTGAGAAAGTAATGACGTCACGAAAAAACGATAATATAATATGAAACGCAATGCATTCTGGGATACTATTCAGACCTCCTCTGTCACTGTCCAAAGTATCGCGGGCGAGCGTGGAAACGAGGCATATTCGGGCAAGAATGTAATCAAACCAAGGGCGCTAGGACAAAGACGTTGTGTGTATAAGCTATGAGTTGTACTTATCTCTGTTGTCTGAATTCTGAAGTATCATTGACCTTTCTGGCCTCTGTTGTCCCCTACTCGGTTGCCAGTAAGTCGATTCCTGGCCAACGAACGTTTCGATTTGAATATGTGTATGTTCCGCCAGTTCATTGACCTTTCGATTTGAAAATAAGTTCCAGTCCGCACTCTGCCAAACGTACAGTTAGTTATCAGTGTAAGCTAATAAGTTAATCAAATTCGCCCTAGCATCACTTCTAGTGATGCTAGGGCGAATTTGATTAACTTATTAGCTTACACTGATAACTAACTATACGTTTGGCAGAGTGCGGACTGGAACTTAATTTCAAATCGAAAGGTCAGTGAAACGTCCGAATAAGAAACGACAACATATAGCGGACTGGAACATATATATTCAAATCGAAACGTTCGTTGGCCAGGAATCAGTCGACTTACTGGCAACCGAGTAGGGGACAACAGAGGCCAGAAAGGTCAATGATACTTCAGAATTCAGACAACAGATAAGTACAACTCATAGCTTATACACACAACGTCTTTGTCCTAGCGCCCTTGATCAAACAAATCATTTTCATCGTAAGAAAATGATAAAAGCTCCATATTTTGTGCAATATTGCCTTTCCACAAAGAATTCAAGTGTCTCACCTGTTGCTTTACGATGTCAACAATGCATTACTGTAGTGGTTTTGGCTGTGAAAACACCGAACATTAAATTGGCTTGTGTGAACAGGCTGCATTTTACTGAAGTTGTAGATAGTACGGTGCATGAGTGAGATTTTTAGTCCAGCCAGTCTTTAAGTTAGTGATTTATAATGGTAAATGAATGTTATCTTGGTGATGTTTCTTTGCAATTTGTTCATATCACGATTTTCTTTGCCAAGACTGGATGGCGGCGGGGGGATATGGTTATGCTTGTTGCTCGTACGTCAGCCTACACGACAAAATTACGAGTAAAACTAGTTTTATGCTTATTTAATATACCTTATACCATTCAGGTGCAATACTGATCGCAAAACATCCCTGCAACAAACTTACCTCCGTGCCATTTTTAGATTCGGGTGTGTGGCCCAACCAACTACCATATCCCCCCGCGGGTTCGATTATTGCTAGTGCCCAGGTCCTTCGACCGTGGCGACCGTTTGGTTGTCGTCGATATTCCGAGTCACGCATAAACGGGTCTTTTTATGGCGATGAATTATGGAGTCACCAGCGGCTGATAGCTTCAGTTATGAAGGTATGCTAACATTACTGGCATAGATGGATTGTACATTTATCCCCTCTTGGCTGATGGGGGTTAATTTTTGAATCCCAGGTGATTTTCACGAAAAAAACGAGCAATATTTGAACGGCTTTGGAAGCCATTTTTCGAGCTTCGTCTCCTTCCTTGCCTTCTTTCTTTACTGGGTGAGGGGAGAAACTAAAAAATGCTGAAATTCGCTGAAAATTTGCACAGGGATAGTAAATAAAGACCACAAGACACTACCTCAGTTTCAAGTCTTTTATTACAGTATTTACAGGAGAAAATATTTTTACGATATTCTCCACAAAACCACAGCTTGGGCTTCCTGTGGTAAAACCTCCCTTAGCAAACACGACGCGACGTGAGAACGCGACGTTCTATGACGAATATATCACATTTGGTCATTGCGTGACTACCGTGACAACGTCGCGACGTCAAGTTCACGACGCCATTTCACTTGTTTGGCACGTCCTCTTCATGACGTTGAGGACGCCAACGGTCGTTTCACAGTTATTCGTCAGCGCGCGCGCCGTCCTCTTTCACGTCGCGTCGTGTTTGCTAAAATATCTCTAATGTTAAGGTGACCGTGACTAGGGACCATGAAGCAGGGACATTTCCCAGAAACATGCAGCACTATGAGCTAGCGACAAAATCACGTTCTGTACACACGAGGGAATGTGTATCGGGGACATGTATCGGGGATATGTAGCAGCAACGTAATTACAACATGTACACACCCATGAATACGTTGCGGGGACGTGTACCAGGGTCATGTAGCAGCGACATGTCCCTCCGTCTGAACTATTGTGTTCAAAGCCGTGAAGCACGAGTTTGGCAGATATATATTGTCCCTGCAACATGTCCCATGAAGTTCGAATAATAATAATAATAATAATAATAATAATAATAATAATAATAATAATAATAATAATATATAATAATAATAATAATAATAATAATAATAATAATAAATAATAATAATAATAATAATAATAAAAATAATAATAATAATAATAATAATAATAATAATAATAATAATAATAATAATAATAATAATAATAATAATAATAATAATAATAATAATAATAATAATAATAATAATAATAATAATAATAATAATAATAATAATAATAATAATAATAATAATAATAATAATAATAATAATAATAATAATAATAATGAAAACAATACTCGATTCTGATTGGCTTAGAGTAGTGCATTTATACATTTATAGTGTATTTCAACATTGTCTTAATCTGTACAGTGTTGATATATAACGTTAAACAGCCGCTTTTAATACTTAACACGGTGGGAACATGATACATACCGAAACACGATTTCCAAGGTCATGAGCCGGCCTTTGTAAATCATATTCGCGGGCTTTCTACACACGATAACACATCGGCTCTGTAAAATCGGTCATTTTACCGTCATTTTTCTATTTTACTTGGTCAATTTTGCTCAAACTGAAATATATTTTGCTCAGGTTACCTTTTCTCGGTGCTCATTGTGACTTGAAATCGTATTTAACTCGAAAACGGCAAATAATTATTTTGGCGGGAACCGAACACTTCAAATCGGACTTGACTACGTGTCTAATTGGCGTCCTGGAAGCAACAGAGAAGCTTGGCCCGCAAGAGCTGTATCTCTGTGAGTATTACAGTTTACTGTGATCTCCAGGTGCTTCCTTGGGAATCTAATTCAGCCGACTTTCGAACATTCGAACTCGCACGACCTGGAATTGCCTAAATTGGCGTCCTGGAAGCAGCAGAGAAACTTGGCCCGCAAGAGCTGTATCTCTGTGAGTATTACAGTTTACTGTGATCTCCAGGTGCTTCCTTGGGAATCTAATTCAGCCGACTTTCGAACATTCGAACTCGCACGACCTGGAATTGCTTAAATTGGCGTCCTGGAAGCAGCAGAGAAACTTGGCCCGCAAGAGCTGTATCTCTGTGAGTATTGCAGTTACTGTGATCTCCAGGTGCTTCCTTGGGAATCTAATTCAGCCGGCTTTCGAACTGATTCGAACTCGCACGACCTGGATTTGCTTAAATTGGCGTCCTGGAAGCAGCAGAGAAACTTGGCCCGCAAGAGCTGTATCTCTGTGAGTATTACAGTTTACTGTGATTTCCAGGTGCTTCCTTGGGAATCTAATTCATCTAATTCAGCCGGCGGATTTCGAACTCGCACGACCTGGAAATGCTTGGTGTCCTGGACATCGAATACACTGTTTTTATCACAAACTCTCATTTCGAGTTATATATTTCTACTTGCTGACAGAACCTTTCAATTACGAACATTATGTAACATAGGCACCCTGCCGATGTTCTGCGGTTCAATCGCAGAACATCAGCAGGGTGCCACGAATTCAGCAGACCACTAAGTTCGTCATGTTAATTGGTAGTAATACGATTTCTCGATTTGGTAAGTTCGACTGCATGTATATTTGTATAAAGTCCTTTGTAACTTCTTTCCTAGTTGAACCGCATTTCTCATACGCTCCACCAACGCAAGTTCTCGTCGTTGGCCAAGATGAAATCATACGGTGTGAAATAGGCGGCAACCCACTCCCTCCCGTCCCAAGATGGAGGAGAGTTTCAGGGAAAGCTCGCGAAACAAGGATAAAGAACTCGGCGAGATACAAAATACTTGAGAGAGGAGGGTTGAGGATCGTGAACGTTCGCGAAGAGGATGTTGGGAAGTACGTGTGTTACACAACTGCACGCGGGGTCTGGATTGATAAACAGATCACTATCAGGCTAATGAAAGGTAACTATTCTTCCTGGTGATTGGCTAGACTTGTCTATGATATACAGCTATTTCAAAAAAGGTTGGTGAAGGTTTTGTTGCATGTTGCATGTTGCATACCAAGCCCGAAATGCACTATGGGCGATGTGAATGGAGTCAGCGAAAGGTCACAGGAATTTTCCCAAACTTTACCAAACTTCGCAATATGGAGCCGGCATATTATCTTCTGTATGTGCATGCAGACATTGTTTACATATGATCCACAATACATTTCGGGCTTGGTATGCAACATGCAACAAAACTGGCACCAACCTTTTTTGAAATAGCTGTATATACTCGAATACCTCGGTGTTACTACAATATCCAAACAATGTTCTGTGTGTTACTTTTTAGAAGAGCTTTTCAAGAAATACACAGATACCTCTGTGTTACTACAATATCCAAACAATGTTCTGTGTGTTACTTTTTAGAAGAGCTTTTCAAGACTGAAAAGCATGCACAGATACCTCTGTGTTACTACAATATCCAAACAATGTTCTGTGTACTTGTGTTACATGAAATAATGAAATAATTACATATTATAACTGAGATTTTAATATAAATTTAAAAGGCCTAGTAGTGGTTGTAATGACTTAACCCGTGAAATAACTTCGATAACAGTTAATATCTAATATCCCATAGCAAACAAAGACACATTGGAGAGTTCTTTTGTAATCTAAGCTTTATTTGACGGGTTAAATTCATAATTGCACGGTCGATATAATCAAACACTATCAGGCTTTTAATTTCACGTAATATCAAGTGTTGATATACTCTCCATATTGCTCGTCTGAAGCGATATGCCGTAATCAGTGATTATTTAAAGCAATTTTAATAAACAATCCATTATCGGATTATGTTGATAGCAAAACTCTTTATTTTGATTCTAGGTACCACGCCCTCGCCAACACCTGAATCAGATGTCACCGCCATCTACATCTTCATTGGAATACTTGGTGTTTTGCTGGTACTGTTTTTGATAGACCTCTCTTGCTTCCTCTTTAGCAGTGCAGGATTTATCAATTGCTTCATGGTGTATCGAGAAAGGAAGGAAAAGACGGGATCTTAAAGTTATCGTTTAGAAAACCTGTCTACCGCTTTTTAATATTTCGGAAAAGAGGTCACGTGACCATTTCATCAGATTATATTTCTGTAGTTTGATATAGCTAAACGCTATCGTTGTTTCACTGGTTAGTGGCCTTAACGCTATTACTAAAAGGTATTTCATTGTGAATTGAAATTCGCGACCAGCATTTAAGAAAAACTATAGTTTCCCTCCCTAAGGTCACCGTGGATTCTCACAATTGTTAATCCAGAAATGACTATATTTCTAAACGGTTTTGCCCTCTTACAGCTACAGTTTACAATGACTGTATTTCTAAACGGGTTTGCCCTTACAGCTATAAAGGACTGGGGTTCACTCTACAATAAAAATGTGTGAATTAAACTAATATATTTTCGCTGGTGTATTTCTTAGGTACAAGACGACATATTGATTCTCTTGTCATGTTTATCGTTTAGTTGTTTTAGCGTTTGTCGAAACTTCTCACGATCGATCTGAGACCACACCTCAGTTTAAATACCATATTACCGAGTAATGATCCCATCATACTCGGGTGGATAAGAGTAATGGATACATCTCGTGGGAGTTTTGGAGGGAATATTGTTGGCCTTATACTGTATACAAATTAAAACATATTGATACAAGGACCAGACAAAGGTGTCTGTCATGGGCTTTTAAAAGGGCTTTCTGGCTGTCTTGAGAAATCAAAATTGTAATAGCGATGACAGATAAAATTGAGTAAAAAGGATGATAAAACTTCTAAACCCCATGTCAGTCATTGATTCTATTTTACATATCAGTATTAACTTGTTAGTTGCCTGGATATTTCGTTGTAAATGCCAAGCATTTCGAAACAGTTCCGTTTCATGTAAAATATCGTTATTATAAACATGCATGGTTATTAGTTGTCCATGTACGCTTAGACTCCCGGTCCATCCCCCGTGTATAAATAAAGTGATTGATTGATCGCTTGATAATCAGAAATGAGAAGAAGTAAGAGAATTAAACCGAAAGAGGATGCCGAAACTGAGGGAAATGAAATGTTTAAATGAAATGTTTTAAGGAATGGAAGGTAATATAAACAAATAGATAGATAAACGGAAATATGGGACACGAACATGCGCAAAAGAAATGAAACGACGAAGTGAACGTAGCATAGAAAGAAATCAAGAGAGAGAAAAAAGAAAGAAAACTACAATAGAATGAATGAATGAATCTGAATGAAACCTTTAGTTAATTAGGGTAGTCCCTTCAGTAACAAAGCGTACTGCTAGTAATGGGAGCCCTAATATAAAATATAAATTACTAGAGTGCAATTTAGAAAAGCGTGAAATAGTACTAACCTTAAATAGTACTAAATAGTGATATTTCTATTGTTTTCTATTGTTTCATTAGTGCTATTTAGTACTAATTAGTTATTTAGTTTTCAAGCTTTTCTAATTTGCACTCTACAACTATATAAAACTAAAAATAATAATAAATAAAAACAGGATAATAATAAAAATTAAATTAAAATTAAATTAAACTCAGGGATATATAAAAATATAGGAAATTCAATGGCAAAGAACTGAACATACAGCTTCAATATAGAAACACAATGTTGGGTCCCAAAACGGTACAGCCAAGCCACACCTCATACTTACCGGACGTAAACAATGTTATTTCAAGCTGATAGCCATGTAATTGAAAAGTGATAACACTAATACATATTTGTTGTTTAAGCGTTATCGATTTTACATTGTCAATTCATTGAATTAGCACGTGAAGCGGGCGAGTCGAGCAGTGTTGAGTGTACACCGTCATTCAAAACAGAACCAAGAGTCGAGCTCTTCAGAAACAACATGAACTCTGTTTTGCATCCATGGAATCACTCTATCGCGGCATCTTCGTCAAAACAGAACGACGCGGAGAGTTGCTGGGAATGGCGTTCTCCCTCTGCGTTTGCTCGTCCAACTTCTAACAAACGTCGAAGTTTCATGATCGATGATATCTTGAAGGAAGACGGCAGAGAAGACTGGTGGCAAGGACGGGATAAGCTGCTACCTTCTCTAATGGGTAAGGGCTAGCTCTTGCTTCATGTTACAGACATACGAAAACTCCCTGAAAACTGGAATTTGAAAACAAGACTTGCAAGGCAACATCACACATGCACTGCAAAGTCTTTGACAATAGTTTACGCTGAACTGTTCCCACAGATATAAATTCACTATTTCACCCGAATCAGTCTGTATCAGATATACTTCTTCTCTACTTTGTTTTACTTCACATATTATATAACTATATTGCTATGATATATTCATGGGAAAAGTTCTTGTTTTATCTTTTTATATTTTGATTGTAAAACCACCGTAATTCTTCCGCCAAAGGTGGCTAATAAAGTTTAATATTGCATGGGTTCCCTGTGCGTGATATGTTGGTGTGGACAGCAATGCTCTGTTGATCAAATCCCCCCCCCCCCCCCCCCCCGGTAAGTCACACGTCCCATCAACTCTTTAATTTGTTTAGTTCGTTTTTCAGGTCGGCCATCATGGCTACTCTACCACAGGGTTCCCATATATCCTATGGATCTTCGCTTTAACCTTGTTCCACAGCCAATAGCAAAAGAACGTAAGCATATCTCGCCTTTATCCTAGTAGTTTTCATAATCAAACGATTCTCTGCTGAAAAAAGAAACGTTCTTGATCTCTAAGGTCTTCCAGAATCCTCTACGAAAAGTACATCCGATGAAACCGACGATGTTCCGAACTACCTCCGAACGCTGTTGGACGAAAGCCGAAAGCATCGTCGGAACCGTACGGTGTTTTCTCGTTTCCAGATGCAAAGAATGGACGAAAAATTCCTGCACAAAAAGTACCTGTCAACTCAAGACAGAAATGATTTCGCCAAGTCGCTGTGTCTCACCTCGCTGCAGTTGAAAACGTGGTTCCAGAATAGACGAATGAAATGGAAGAAGGAGATGTTGAAGATCGACCCAACGGCGGTTACAACACGGTCTAAGGGCAGACCGAGGAAAGACGAGTTCTAAGCCATCGCAGAGAATAGAGTCGTTTTCGTATGTGGGAAGGAGTTACGGTACGGTTCGAGCCGTGCGGTGACCGTATCGCGCCATCATCGTGCCGTATCCAAGCATTCTGATTGGTTGAGCGATGATTTTGCGTGCTGTGATTGGTTGAATACAATGTCTTCGATTCCGTACCGTGACCGTTAACTCCGTGCCGTAGGTTTCCCACTCATACGAAAACGATCCTACCGTACCCTCGGGAACCACCACCATGCACCCAGTTCACTGGGCTGGAATTGCGAGTAGCTGTCTAGCTTTACTGAACAAAATCACACTCACAACCTCGATATTCGTCTGCATTATCGACTAGTAGTTTCAATTTGCCTTTTCCATATAGAGCGGGAAACTGGGTTCGAGTTGAGACCGCAAAGCATGTATGGATTGTTTGGAAGGACGGAATCACATTCGACTATTGATTCCCGTGGAAGTTTAGCCCCTGGGATGTCTTCTTCGGTGAGTAAAATATGTTCTTTAGATGGGACTGTCGAGTTATCTTTTACGAAGGACGCCATTACTATTTTTGTCCTTCCAAACAATCCATACATGCTTTGCGGTCCCAACTCGAACCCAGTTTCCCGCTCTATATGGAAAAGGCGAATTTAGCTAGAAGAGAAAATCTGTACTTAATGTTGCATGACAATAGACATTTGAAAACAATACCATGTGTTGGTGGAAATCTCGTAACCCCCCCCCCCCCCCCCCCCCCCCCCCCCCCCCCCCCCCGGCCCCCCTAACTCAACTCGGAAAAATAAAACTTTCATTATCAAATGAATTTTAATCACTATCGTCTTTACAATCTCCTGCTTCAGCGTCCTCAGAATCGTGCCTCTCCTCGCCAAGTTCCTCATGTCTGGTTTGTCCTTTTCTTACTAAGAGGAAAAAGAAAGAAATCTGAATCCCTGAATTCCTGAATACTCCAGTTTCGCGTTGTTTAGAGATGACCGCTGTCCTTGACAAAAGACGCATTTGTACAGGGTTAGCCTTGATTCAGAAAACAGTCTGTGCGATTCAAAAATGTTTCTATTGTTTCATGTCAACCTTTTTTCGTCTTCTTGTTGATATTTGTGAATAATTTACACTGACTCGAGGCTAACCCTGTACAAATGTAAAAAATGCGTCTGATACATCATGAAAGTCCTGTTGGGAGCGGTTTTACGGACAACGGGATGCGCTTGTGAACGTGAAAATTGGGACTGTTTCGTGTACTGAATCCCTTGCAAGGATCAAATTAGAAGGTCTTGTTTGACCTAATTAGGTTACGTCTGCTTTTTCCCATTTACAAAAAAAAGTGAAACCCAAACGTAAACGAAGGCACGTAAGCTCACGCTTAAAATAAAATAATATATTATGTCTACAATAGATATTGATATTAATACTACCACTGGGAGGTGCAAAAAAAAACAAAAAAACAAAAGGTTAAAAAAATATTTCTGCATCCTAAATGTGTGTACAAAATTACATGGCAAATAGAGAAAAAATAACATTCTAGAGTATAAATATTGACTTACGTTTGCCATAAATTGTATGTTTATTTCGACATCGTACAAAGTAGGATGTTAGTCCTTTATTGCAAAACGCGAAGGCTGCGATGTCTGTGACGACTAGTAGTAGAACAACACCAATGGATAACGTTACTATGGATCCACTTGAGAGATCTGTGTAGAAAACATGAACACAGGTTGTCATAGCAACCACATTCTTTTAACCTAGTTAGTCACGTGATAAGTGAACGAATGTGCTATCCCAAAGGATTATGGGAAGAGTTTTCATAAAGACCGCTTTCGACAAGACCGCTTTCGTTACTTTCTTCGCGTTACGCCCTCGAGAAGGGTTGAAAGACGCGAGGGGAGAGGTGATGTCTTGTGATGTCTGCCTTCCTTCTAAACAAAACTCCCTAACATATCAATAAATCCCCCATTAAAAAAGTGTGCTGCATCCTGCTCGGCAAGCTTTGGCAAATATGTCCATTCTAGAGTTGGGCATTGACTTACGTTTACCATAAATTGTATGAAACCTGTACAAATAGGATGTTCGCAAAAAAGGTACGTTTTTATCGAAAAATCCATCCAAACTTACTAGATCCAATCGAGAGATGAATGTAAACATGTACACAGGTTTTTGCAACCACATTCTTTTAACCTAAAGACTGATAAGTGAAACCTATCCCACAGGGGGAGTTTTCATAAACTCTTTCCCGCCTTTCTTCCCGTAGCCCTGGTCTACGAAAAAGGGCACAGATGTCTTGTGATGTCTGCCTTCTTTGATCCCTAAAAATTAGGGAATTTAAGATTTGCAAAACCTACGACGGCGACGTCAACCGGAAGTGTAAATAACTTCTGTTCGGAATTTCATACCTTCATAGTTGGTATTTCCTGTGGATGAAGTAACCTCACAGGCTTAGGCTAGGACTAAATATCTAATGTACGAAACCCCGAACAGAAGTTATTTACACTTCCGGTTGACGTCGCCGTCGTAGATTTTGAAAATCTTAAACTCTTAAATATTACCCATGATACCTTTCGATCCACGCTTAGGTTTGACCGAAAACAGGAGTATTGGATAGCGCATTGGTCTTCAAATGTCGTAGTGATACATACCATTAGGGGGAGTACAGTGATATCCGTCTTGTCCTTCGTAAGCATCTGCAACTTTGTGGCCGGTTTGACGGTCAACACACCAACATTTCTTGAGATGAATAGAACATTGAACCTTATGATATAGACCGTCGTCATCACAGTTGGGTCGGTACTCGAGGTTAATGCGAGGGTCTTGACCAAGAATTATGTCTTTATTGCACTGAGATTTGTCTAAGTGAGAAAATAGGAATATTGAAAGGAAGAAAGGAAGAAAGGAAGAAAGGAAGAAAGGAAGAAAGGAAGAAAGGAAGAAAGAAGAAAGAAGAAAGGAAGAAAGGAAGAAAGGAAGAAAGGAAGAAAGGAAGAAAGGAAGAAAGGAAGAAAGGAAGAAAGGAAGAAAGGAAGAAAGGAAGAAAGGAAGAAAAGGAAGAAAGGAAGAAAGGAAGAAAGGAAGAATTGATTTGACAATTGATTTGACAATCGATTGACAGTTGGATAATAAAATGTATAGAAGTAATACTATATCACTTACCGAAACGTTTTTCGACTAACTTAATATTGACGTTTGCAAATCCATTTTGGTTTCTTACTCTACATACATAATCTCCGAAATCATCCCGGCGGTATGGCGTGACGAGTAGTTTTGCTATCTTCGGTGTTGCGTTATCTATCTTTGTCACGCAACGTTTACAGTGTTTCAATATTTCCTTGTTCTTTATCCACACGGCTTGAGGTGAAGGGTAACCGCTGTAATGACAATGTAACGTAGCGCGGGCTCCTACAATAACTCGGACCGATTTTGGTGTTTTTGATTGGTCAATTGATGCTGGAGTTCCACCAATACACCCTGAGAATATCAGAATCAAGCTGTTTGTTGCTATGACGACAGTGCATGTAATTATCTGCTGTTGGTATTTATGTAGTTAAACATCTGTGGCATTTTTGTATTCATCCATCCATTCATTCATTCATCCATCCATCCATTCATTCATTCATTCCTTCATTCATTCATTCATTCATCCATTCATTCCTTCATTCCTTCATTCCTTCATTCATTTATTCATTCATCCATTCATCCATCCATCCATTCATTCATTAATCCATTCGTTCATTAATTCATTCATTCATTCATCCATCCATCATTCATCCATTCATTCATCCATTCATCCATTCATCCATTCATTCATTCATTCATTCCTTCATTCATCCATCCATTCATTCATTCATTCATTCATTCATTCATTCATTCATTCAGTTCCATCCATTCATCCATTTGATTCATTCATCCATTCATTCATCCATCCATCCATTCATTCATTCATTCATTCATCCATTCTTTTGATTATTTCATCCATCCATCCATCCATTCTTTTAATTTTTTCATCTATCAATCCATCCATTCATTCATCATTTCATTTTCAATTTAAACTGAGTAAAAGGAGAATCATGACAAACCTTTACAGCAAACGAGCGCTATCACAACAACCAGGCGCCATGTCGGGATCGATGTCATGTGTGAATTTTACAGTGACTCGCGCGCTTATTATGACGTCAGAATATTGTGACGTATGATTTACATCTGCGTCATATACGCGCATTCATATTATAAGTAATACCTAGGCTATAAGCGCCCGCGATACTATCGCGGGCGCACGAAACCCCAGCGGCTGGATACTGAGCCTAAGTAATACCCTGACAAGAGGGAAATTAGTGATTAAATTTTACAAACTCTCCCGAAGCTTGAGGGAAATTTAATCACTAATTTCCCTAAACGTCATGGTATCAGTTTGTAATACCATGATCACCGAGGAAATAAAGTAACTGAATATAGTTCACTTTGCATAACTTAGAGCAGTACGAACTACAATATTTCTCTCAAAGAGCGTTGATTACACCATACTCTGGAGAATTTAGAAATTGTGATTCTTTGTTTCATTTGTATAATGATCGAGTATTTTTATTAGTCAGTTTAGGAATATTTAATAATCATTTGGTCAAAAATCATGGCGGAGAGTTGTTTTGCCTTTGTAAAAGACGCTGAAGTTGACCAATCAAGGAAAAGTGCCCTATATAGACCCTTAACTCGGCCTAGCCCTTGACTCGGCACATAGCACGCGCGCTATCAATTAGAGTGATGAGGTCAACCGGCAATCCTGTCGCGAAGCGGCGTTCTGTGTGGTGTGCATGGCTCAGTTTTTTGTCCATCTGGACTACTTCTGGCCTATAGAATCTAACCACGAGCGTATCGCCAGCAACGCAGCAGTACTCGTAGAGATGTAATTGATTGACTCGTACGCGCAGGCTTTTCGTTCCGAGTGGAGAAGGACTAAACTTACAGAACTATGAAAGATTGATGACCAAGTACACATTTTTCCTCGGTTTCCCTGGAGCGAAGGGGACTACTGACCTTGCGCACCAGGACAGCGATGATGTTGAGGTCGTCGAAGTTCGAATAAAATGTTTTGATGTCTATCGTTTTCATATTTTCTTTTCTGCGTTTTCACCGAATTACACCTTTCTATGATGAGTGTTCCATACAGTCGGACTGAATGACACGTATCTGGGCATTATGTCAAACTGACGTTCTCGTTCTCTTTGTATCGTCAAACATAGGCATTTCACGTTGTAGTTTAACACAGAACGCCTGACCTTTCTTCTTTTCATACACTCCGGCCAACAAGAAGTTATTGAAACAGTTTTGAAATTATTGGTTCTCTGCTGCCGCCCCAGTCGACCCCAGTCGACCCCAGTCGACCCCAGTCGACCCCAGTCGACCCCGGTATAGGTAAGTAGGTAGGTCGGTAGGTCGGTAGGTCGGTAGGTCGGTAGGTCGGTAGGTCGGTAGGTCGGTAGGTCGGTAGGTCGGTAGGTCGGTAGGTCGGTAGGTCGGTAGGTCGGTAGGTCGGTAGGTCGGTAGGTCGGTAGGTCGGTAGGTCGGTAGGTCGGTAGGTCGGTAGGTCGGTAGGTCGGTAGGTCGGTAGGTCGGTAGGTCGGTAGGTCGGTAGGTCGGTAGGTCGGTAGGTCGGTAGGTAGGTAGGTAGGTATAGGTAGGTGTAGGTCGGTAGGTCGGTAGGTAGGTAGGTAGGTATAGGTAGGTAGGCAGGTAGGTATAGGTAGGTAGGTAGGTAGGTCGGTAGGTAGGTAGGTAGGTAGGTAGGTAGGTAGGTAGTCGGTAGGTAGGTAGATAGTAACTAGGTAGGTAGGTAGGTCGGTAGGTCGGTAGGTCGGTAGGTCGGTAGGCAGGTAGGTCGGTAGGTCGGTAGGTCGGTAGGTCGGTAGGTCGGTAGGTCGGTAGGTCGGTAGGTCGGTAGGTCGGTAGGTCGGTAGGTCGGTAGGTCGGTAGGTCGGTAGGTCGGTAGGTCGGTAGGTCGGTAGGTCGGTAGGTCGGTAGGTCGGTAGGTCGGTAGGTCGGTAGGTCGGTAGGTCGGTAGGTCGGTAGGTCGGTAGGTCGGTAGGTCGGTAGGTCGGTAGGTCGGTAGGTCGGTAGGTCGGTAGGTCGGTAGGTCGGTAGGTCGGTAGGTCGGTAGGTCGGTAGGTCGGGTAGGTAGGTAGGTATAGGTAGGTAGGCAGGTCGGTAGGTCGGTAGGTCGGTAGGTCGGTAGGTCGGTAGGTAGGTAGGTAGGTAGGTAGGTAGGTAGGTAGGTAGGTAGGTAGGTAGGTAGGTAGGTAGGTAGGTAGGTCGGTAGGTAGGTCGGTAGGTAGGTAGGTAGGTAGGTAGGTAGGATAGTAACTAGGTAGGTAGGTAGGTAGGTAGGTAGGTAGGTAGGTAGGTAGGTCGGTAGGTCGGTAGGTCGGTAGGTCGGTAGGTCGGTATAGGTCGGTATAGGTCGATAGGTCGATAGGTCGGTAGGTCGGTAGGTCGGTAGGTCGGTAGGTCGGTAGGTCGGTAGGTCGGTAGGTCGGTAGGTCGGTAGGTCGGTAGGTCGGTAGGTCGGTAGGTCGGTAGGTAGCTATAGGTAGGTAGGCAGGTTGGTAGGTCGGTAGGTCGGTAGGTCGGTAGGTAGGTAGGTAGGAAGGTAGGTAGGTAGGTAGGTAGGTAGGTAGGTAGGTAGGTAGGTAGGTCGGTAGGTAGGTAGGTAGGTAGGTAGGTAGGTAGGTAGATAGTAACTAGGTAGGTAGGTAGTTAGGTAGGTAGGTAGGTAGGTAGGTAGGTAGGTAGATAGTAAGGTAGGTAGGTAGGTAGGTAGGTAGGTAGGTAGGTAGGTAGGTAGGTAGGTAGGTAGGTAGGTAGGTAGGTAGATAGTAACCAGATAGGTAGGTAGATAGGTAGATAGGTAGATAGGTAGATAGGTAGATAGGTAGATAGGTAGATAGGTAGATAGGTAGATAGGTAAGTAAGGACGTTCGCGGGCAAAAAAAATATCCATGTTTTTTTCCTGAAACTTCGTATGATGAAATAAGATCATTATAGAAGCTAAATGAGCAAATAAAAAATGGGGGTCACCGACTTCGCTATTGAGCCAGATTGCTTCAAAGTATACCCTTTTTCTGATCGAAAATACGTGCGTTAAATCCACGGAAAGTTTTCCTCAAATGGCTATCTAAGAGTTTATAGAATAAAATTATGTACAAAGATTTGTGAATATATAGAAACAACCTGTAGTTTTTGGCTCATATTTACAGTCACCACGTAGCCATCGACGACTCTTTCGCGTGAAGGTAGGTTGAAGTTTCCATCTAAATTCGTGTTTTTATCAAAATCTATCCATGTTTTTTTCTTTAAATTTGGTACATGGGGAGCTTTTATGAGTCTTTATTAGATAGATAGATAGATAGATAGATAGATAGATAGATAGATAGATAGATAGATAGATAGATAGATAGATAGATAGATAGATAGATAGATATATAACGCGCTTTCTTTGTTTATGAGCCCGCGCGATCTTATTGTAGAAAACCGCAAAAACGTCAGCGTGAACCACAGGAATCCCAATATTCACTGATGACTCCAAAACCGCAAAACGCGTCATCTCCACATGTACAGGCAGCCCGGTTTCTGCCGTGCTCCCTTGATACGACTTGACCAATATCTTTTTTCATAATGCACCTTTTCGTAGTTTCCCAGAATGCTTCATGATTCTGCGCGCGTAAGCGAGGTGTCAGGGGGAAAAATATTTAGAATTGATTGTACGTGTATTGAGGAAAATATGACTACTAGGTAGATAGGTAGGTAGGTAGGTAGGTAGGTAGGTAGGTAGGTAGGTAGGTAGTAGCTAATCAAGAACAGGAAAAACCTGTTTTCTTTGCTTGAGAATTTGCATCTATCCGGTTATAATTCTTCTTACGCACTTTTAATTTAAAAGTCTAAGTTTTCTACTGAATTTCTTCGTTCTCTCTTAATATTTTCGATCTATTTTGCACCCTGACTTCGCTTGCGCGCGCAGAATCCTGAAGCATTCTGGGAAACTACGAAAAGGTCCATTATAAATCGCCTCAGAAGCGGTCGGTTTTCAATAAGCCACTTCACGCTTTCGTCCGCCATTTTGAATTGGGGCAAACGCGCGGAAATTCATAGAAATCTGGATCACTTTGGCTTGCCGTAACTCCGCTCGATTTCGTTGGATTTTCAAAAACTTACCATTTTAGACAAGATGTATTCTTTGTTATTTATGACCTATAATATGATGGATATTGGAAGGCTACAAATCGAGAAAAAAAGATTTTTGTTTTCAAAATAAAACGTTCGGCACGTGAATATGCAAATTAGCTCGAATTTTTAAGATACATTGGTGAAAAGAAGATTGACTCGTAAAAGGTAGTTAAAACACCTACATTGGTCTTATTTTCACTCCAACAACTGGCATGCATGCCTGCTGATTATCGAAGTTTAAATTTTGAAAATCCATCAAAATCGAGCGGAGTTATGGCAAACCAAAGTGATCCAGATTTCTATAAATTTCCGCGCGTTTGCCCCAATTCAAAATGGCGGACGAAAGCGTGAAGTGGCTTATTGAAAACGACCCCTAAAATCAAAACTGCTGTTGAAGCTTTCGGTATTCCTGTGCTTTTCGGATGATATCGAGGTTCCTACCGCGATGTGCATCATGGGAAGCGTGTCAATCCAAAATGGCGGAAAAAATTGTAAACATTTGTTGGAAGACAAACTGAGACTGATGGAACATGCCTTTATATCAAAGCATAAAGTATACTGAATAAAATGGCTGGTGCTCGACCGGATTTGTTCAAATGGAAGAGGCAAACTAAATCACCGGTAAATTGTAACTGTAATTTATTGTCACTCAGAATTACTTGACATTTGTGTGTCATGTAAGCTTACTTATTTAAAAATGTTGTGTCCTTAACTTTCCACGTTTTTATACTCTTATAGCATCGTAGTGGAATTCAGGGTTGGATTAAGGTAAAACAGTCTTTGTGTTTGTATTTCTGTTCATGCTGAAACGAGCTATTTTTTTAAGAACAAATTAAGAACTTTAATAAGCTTACATTATTTGACATATTAAGTTATTGATATAAGTTAAGCTTAATAAAGTTATTGAGAAACACATCATACATTGTCTCGATGCTTTCAACAATGAAGGACCAAACAGTAGCAGAAGGTAAATAGAAAAAGGTATTATATTCCTAGTAAACAGGAAGGTTTTAAGTGAAGATTTGAAGGCAGCAATGGAGGGAGCGTGTACATGTACATATCCACATTTACATATTAAAGGGGGGTCCTGCAAAGGGGATACCCATCACTGCAAGACATCGGGGGGAAAAAATAAATAAATAAATAAAATACAGGGGATATCTAATATATAAATAGATACATAATAAAATTAATAATAAAAGATTATAAATAGGTAAATATGACAGTGCTAGTGAAATAGAACGTTTTGAATATTCTGTTAACCCTTGTCCAGCCTTTACACTGAAGTTGATCACATTTTTATTCACGTATTAACAGAACGTCCAGAGAGCATCAGATGAAGCAGCCAGAGAAGTGTTTGGTGATGGATACCATGGAATTCTTGATCAAGTCTATGCTGATGATGATGCT